>VDFB02128519.1:6954119-7088947 GCA_007258455.2 Sequoia sempervirens | reverse complement strand
GAGAGAGAGTGGGAGAGAGAGATACCTAAGATGGAGATGGTGTGTGTGTGTGTGTGAGAGACCTAAGAGGGAGAGAGTTTAGAGAGATGGAGAGAGAGGGAGATAGAGAGTGAGAGGGAGATGGAGAGGGAGTGGTAGGGACCTGAGAGAGAGAGACCTGGGAGGGAGAGAGTGTGAGTGTGAGTGAGAGATTGAGAGAGAGAGGGAGTGGGAGAGAACAAAGAGAGGGAGGTAGTGGGAGAGACTTGAGAGAGAGACCTAAGAGGGAGAGAGGGAGTCAGAGAGACCTAAGAGAGAGACCTAAGGGGGAGAGAGACTTAAGAGGAAGAGAGAGTTTAAAGAGAGGGAGAGATAGAGAGAGATGGAGAGGGGAGATGGAGAGTGAGAGGGAGAGAGAGAGGGAGAGGGAGTGAGAGGGATGTAAGAGAGAGAGGTAGAGAGAGAGATAGAAAGGATGGAGATAGAGGTAGAAAGATAGGTCTAGAGCTCAAGGAAAGTGAGTGAGAAAGATAGGTATAAAGAGGTACAAGGAGAGAAGAAAGGAGGAAGGGATGTCTAGAGCTTAAGGGGAGACAATGATATATAGAGAGGTAGAGAAAGGGATAGAGATATTATGATTTATGAAGATTTTTTCATCTCCTTGCTACAAAAAATATGAATATTTCATTATTTATTATTATTTCTAATGTTTCAAGTATTTTGAGATGAGTGTTACTACAAAAAAATCATGAAAAAAAGACTTTACATGTGAAAGTAGTGAGCATTTGATGATTCAAAAATGAAACATGAAGTTCAAATGATTATAATTATTTTATTGTGTACAATATAGAAACACCACCTATTCTATTTTGTAGAGATCTCAATCACCTTTCCAATGCCTATAAAAAGTCAAAATTTTGATAAGAAACACAAAAGTTATGCACATTTTACTAAAGAGGGTTTTTTAGGTCTTCAAAACGGATATCCATTTTGTTTTTCAAAAAAATGGGTTCTTGCATTCCAAAATGGATATCCATTTTGAAAATAAAATGGATATTCGTCTCAAAACACATATTTGTTATAAACAAATATTCGTTTCGGTTTGGTATTACCAAACCAAAATGGATATTGGCTCAAGATTTTGTTTGAGATTGCCTAACTTGGAAAGTCAACCTAAAAAATGTGTTTTGAAAAATTTTCTTAGTTTTTCGAGGTTCACCCTTGTGGCTAACAATATTTTTTTAATCTGAATTTCATCAAATGAAGAAGGGTTTATAGGAAAAATTGTCATATTTCTACCAAGATAACTTTTATCTTATTTTGAATTTAATAAATAATTATTATTGATTTTCTACCTACATTACATCTAAAGTCCTTATTTATAGGCTAATTGAAAAAATTCTATAACTTTCATACTACTAAACATTTTTCGAATCTACAAGATGTACCACATTCTATGCTTCACATACAATATGATAAAAAAATGAATTTCATAAAATTTTGACCAAGTTATGGTGGTCAGACACAAAGGTTTTAATAATTTTAAAAAGTTCTAATAAAAAAATATAACTAATTATTTACATGGAAAAAAATTACAAAAAAAAATTCGACACATCTGTGCATGTGTCCTCTACTTATATTGAAAAATTCAGAAAAATAAATATATTTTTTCTTGTACTTAGGGTGGTCAGACATACACCCACTTCTTCTTCTTTTCTTGAAAATTTAGTACCATTGCATTGAAATTTCAAATTTTCTAATTTTTTTTTTTTTCCAAAAAAAAACTAGTAGCCTAGAAACTACATTCAATTTGCTACAACTTTTGTTCTTACATATTTTTCAAATTATGTTAATAACCTATTCAAATTTTTATGTCAAGTTTCCTAACTCTGATTTTTTGAATTTTCATCGCCACTTAGAGGCCTAGTTTGGACCCCCATGATCCTGCACATACCCACACAAATTGAAAAATATAAAATTGAGTGTGCTCCCCCCTAACTTTTTAAAAAACCAATCAAAAATATTTTTTTTAAATACGTGTAGAATGGAGTCTAGTTTCTAGAAATGTAATTTGTTTAAAATTTCAATGAATGGTTAGAAAATAAAGTCAAAAGTACCACACATTGGGTTTTGATAAAAAATAGATATACTAACAAAATAAATTATATATGAAAATCTTAACATACTCAAAACTTGAAAAAATCATATGGTTAGATTGCTAAGAGAGAGCTTAACATTATTGTGGTATTTTTTGACTTGACATTGAAACATGTGCAAACCTGATGGGGATCACACTTGAGATTATGGCAATTTTTTAGAATTTGCAAAAACATATTTTTGGATGTTGGAAAGTCAATCCAACCCTTTGAGCTGGAAGAGCAAGGAAAATCCAAGCCAAAGGCTTGAAAATTTCTAAAGAAAATTATTTCATCTCTACTACTCTCTATCTTACCTCTTTCTCTCTCCTTACCTCTCTAATTATTTCTATCTCACATCTCTCTCCCCCTCTCCCTCTCTCCTTCCCTCTCTACTTCTCTCTATTCCCCTTTCTCTCTCTCTCTCTCTCTCTTCCCCCCTCCTTCCCTCTCTACTCTCTATCTCCCCACACTCTCTCTCCCTCTCACTACTCTCTCTAATTATTTCTATCTTAATGTACCTCTTTCTTTGCCTCCCTACCTACTTCCAGGCTATCTACTCTCTATCCCCCTCTCTCTACTTCCCTCCCTCCCTCCACTCTTTCTCTACTCCTATCTCACTTCACTCTCTCTGTCTCTACCTCTCCCACCCTCTTTATACTATCTATCTCACTTCTCTCTCTCTCTCTCTCTCTCTCTCTCTCTCTCTCTCTCTCTCTCTCTCTCGCATGCGCGCACTCCCACCCTAGCCCCCCTCCCCCCTCTCTAAGTATTTGTTACCTGATCTCTCTCTCTCCCCCTCCCTTCTTCCATCTCTACTTATTTTTATCCCCCCTCTCTCTCCTTTGTTGGGAAAATGTGTCTCAACCTTATAATTACAAAAGGTTTATTGTTGATAGGTTAGCAAGGGGGGGTATCTACTTATGTGACCTTTGAGGGTTAATCCCCTTAGTATAATCCAGGGCCACACACTTCGATGGGGGTTTGAGGGAAATACCCCTGAAAGCCACAAATGTTATATATATTTTATTATTGTAAATATGGACTGTTCATCATTAGATTTTAGATTTGATGGTAGATATTTTGTTAGCTTGTCTTACCCTACAAGACAACCCAATTTTATGAGGGAATCATATTAAAGTTGTGTATCAAGTGATGTACTCTAAGAGTATGATAGCAATTGTGTTACCTCTAGATCTCTAATTGGTGATATTCTTGTGATAAGATTTCTCTACAAGTATATTGTAATCTTCATGATTTCTCAATAATGCATTGGACAACTTTTAGAGTATGGGGTTTTTCTTTCAAAAGAGTTTTTCTCACTTAAATCACTATGTTGTGGTATGCATGATAGTTATGTTTATTTCTATTAAATTTATGTAACTTTTGTGAGGATCTATGAATTTTTTCATTAGCCTCCTCTCAATATTAGTGTAGGAAGTTGTTCAACTACTTTAACGAACCCTTACATCCTTCCCTCTCTAATCCTTTAGATCTCACCTCTCCCTCCCTCCCTCTAGACCTCCCTCCCCCCTTCTTCCCTTCCTCTCTCTTTGCTTCACTCTCTACTTCTCTCTATATCACCTCTCTCTCTATCTTTATGTCCCTCCCTCCCTTCCTCTCACCTTAATTTTCTACTTCTCTCTATCTCACATACCCCCCTCTACCTCTCCCTCCATCCCTCCCCCTTGTTTCTCTCTCTCTCTCTCTCTCTCTCCACTCTCTCCACTCTTTGTTTCACCTATCCATCTCTACATCTACCTCCCTCCCTCTGACATCTGTACTCCTCTCTACCTTCTCTCTCTCCCTCCCTACCTCTCCTACCCTCCCTCCTTCCCTCTCTACTTCCCTATGCCCTCATTATCCCTGTATCCCTCCCTCCCTCCATTCCTCCCTCTCTCTCTTCCTCCCTCTCACTTTCCCTCTCTACTCTTTATCTCACATATCCCTCTCTATTTATCCCTCCCTCAATTCCCCTATCTCTCTTCCTCTCTCCCACCTTCCCTCTTTACTTCTCTCTATCTTATCCATCCCTCTACCTCTCCCTCCCTCTTCTCTCTCCCTGTCACTCTCTCCTTCCCTCTAATCACCTATCCTTCTCTACCTGTCTCTCCCTCCCTCTCTTCCACCTCTCTCTCACTCTCTCGTTCTCTACTTATCTCTCTCACCTCTCTCTCCATCCCTTCCCCCCTCTCTCTCTCCTTCCCTCTCCACTTCTCTCTATCTCACTTCTCTCTCTACCTATCTGGGTGATCCCACAATAGTGGTTTACAATTTTTGGCCAAATTGGACACTAAAATTATTATTTTTAACTAAATATTCACATTTGGGCACCTATAGCGGCTAAACCATGAGGAATTTGAAGATGATGCAAACTAGAGTCTTATCACATTTTGTTTGTAGATTCTAAAAATATTTTTTTCAAAATTTTTCGAATCAGATTGTACTTCTTTTTCCATCTCCCATGGAAACTAAGTTTTTTTAGAAAATAACATTTTTTAAAACATACACACACCGTATAACACAAATTTTTTTCAATGAAGGATAAAATTCTAATTCTTTCAAATTTAGATTTGTAACTCTGATATCTAGTGCTTCCACTTGGTTAGATAGTTTTTTATTAAATATTTTTTCTTTAATCAAGTTTCGAAGTCAAACCAATTACAATTTAGACATAGCGTGACTGTATAACACGTAATTTTTTTGTGTATATTGAAATTCAACTTTTTTTTGTTGGATCAAGGACTTTAATATCTGGTGCACTCATATTTTTCAATTTTTTTTTTGATAAACTGCTATTTTTCCACGTGTAGAACAAACACCTTCATTTTTGATGACAAACCTATGTTTAATAAAACTAAAAAAAAAATACATGATAAAACCAAAACATATTAAAATTATATTCATTGGATAGCTCGTTCTAAGGAATACTTGATTCTAGTTGGGTTTGTGAAGAATCCTCCATTTTCATCCTCAGCTTGAGCTTTGAAGCACAAAAAATTAGGTTTTTTGTGTGTTTCAGGGGGAGAATGAGGAATTGTAAGGAAAGCAGAGGTGCGGAAAACACTTTCCTAATGTCAAATCCATAGGGTAGAATGCAACGCAGGACTTAATTTCCAAATGACAGTCCAATTAAGACACACATGAAGGAATAACAAAAATAGAGCAAATACACAAAGACAACTAAAACAACAGATTTTACGTGGGAAACCCTTTCAGGAAAAAACCCACCACACCAAGCTATATCTCTTTGTATTATAGTAGAAAAATTACATACAATCAGAAAGACAAATTTATAGTGTTAGTCACAGTAGCTTATTCTCACTGTTCATTCAGTTACAAAAATGTTCTCACTTTTTTGTCGATTGAACTCACTCTATTCATTTTATACAAATTAGAAACGGTTTGCCTTTATTCAACACATTCTGATTTTTTCCTACTGTACATCCTTATCCGCCATTCCAACCATAGATAGTTTCCATTCAAGCCTTGATTTTTCCCTGCATGCTATTTTTCCAGTGCTACAACAGTTACAAAAAATCAACTGTCATCGATTTGAAAACCGCTTCCTCTGATTGGTCTAGCAAGATGCCACACAAGATGATCACAAGGTCAATGACATTCACACTTTGTTGGCATATTGGTGAGACACTCACAGTGTCTCCCCAGTGCCAAAAAGTCCTCATATCGATATCGCTATAGCTTCCATGAGTCGGCAAGATGCTATAACGAATGTATAAGTCACAACGAAACCATCGATGTCCATTTCGATCCTATCGAAAAAGATTTCCGTTATCGGCGAGACTCATATATCAAATGTATAAATCACAATGATCAAACATTCCATCGGCAAGACACTTCGTCTTTGCCAAGACCTTCTGCTGACAACCTTGTGCTACTCCGAAGCCTTTCACCTATCGGCAAGACCCCCATGGTTTTAGTGAGACATCATACCAAAATAGAACTTCCACCGAAAGTCACACTATTGCCAAGACTTGTGCCTATCGCCGTGACCTTTCTTCGAGTTCCCTAAGTCTTACCAAAGACTTACTATCGACAAGACTCATGACTTTCGCCGTGACGTTTCATCGAGCTCCATCATGTCTTACCGGGTCAGAAAGACTTAAGCCCTTCGCCAAGACGTCTCTCCGAGTGCCCAAAGTTAACCCAAAAACTTATGTCGGCGTGACTTATAACTTTCACTAAGACTTCCCAGCGAAGTATTTTGTCACCGCGAAGACTATGTGACATCTCCCATCGGTGTGACCTTTCATACTCGTGGAGACATCTTAACGAAACCCTTTGTTTCATTGATAGTGTAATACTATCGGTGAGACATTCCAAGTTGGTGAGACCACATACTGGCAATAGACTTCTTCGACCAAGTCTCCCTAATGCCCAATAAGAGCACACTGTCACTTGAAGGATTTCGTTCACCGAAAGGTCAGGCCAAATGCCGAAAGTCACAGCGATAGTCTTGTCGGCAAGACATCAAACCTGTCATGTCGATATGATCATTTTAGAACTTCAAAACAGTTAGTTAGCCAGACATCCATGATGTCACACCGAATTTTCCTTCAAGGAGTTTCTTGTCAATAAGAATTGAGGCACAGATTTCAACAAGCTCCCACTTGACAAAGATCTTACTGACACCTCTAGAGCATCATAAAACTACTGAGATTCATGGGCCAAGAGGCCCATCAAATTGGCACACCAACTGAACTTGTTTGTGCTCATAGGCTTCGTCAATGCATCTGCAACATTCTCCAGAGTATCCACTTTCTCTAAAGACACCTTCCCATCCTCCACCATATCTCATACAAAATGATACTGTACATCAATATGTTTCGTCCTGGCATGGAAAGTTGGATTCTTTGCCAAACATATAGCACTCTGGCTATCACAATAGATAGTAATCTTTTCTGCATCAAAGCCAATGTTAGAACAAAAATGTTTTAACCAGATTGCTTCTTTACAGGCATGTGTGGCTACCATGTATTCTGCCTCTATAGTAGACAAAGCGACTACAGCCTGCCGCTTGCTCATCCAACTCACTGCACCACCATTCATCATTAAAATATATCCACTGGTGGATCTTCTGCTATCAATGTCCCTTGCCCAATTAGAATCCACATAACCTTGAATGCTGAGAGTTTCTTATGATTCAACCAAGTTACCATGGTAACACAAAGCATAGTCTGAAGTGCCCTTCAGATATCTAAACACTCTCTTCACAGCATCCCAATGTGTTGTTCCAGTATTTTCCATAAAACGACTAAGAACTCCCACTGCTTGGGCAATGTATAGCCTTGTACAGACCATAGCATACATGAGACTGCCAACTGCACTTGCATAAGGCACACTGGTCATGTCCTCCATCTTAGAAGAATATTTTGGACAATCCTCAACAGATAGCTTTGTTCCTTGTGTAACTGGAACAACTACCTGCTTGCATTCAGTCATACAAAATCTCTCTAGAACAGTCATGGCATATTTACTCTGACTGAGCCAAAGCTTTATGTTCTTTCTGTCCCTGGTTATTTCCATTCCTAGAATTTACCCTGCTGAACCAAGATCTTTCATCTCAAACTTTGTAGACAATTGAGACTTAAGATCATAAATCATTAGCTTACTATTTCCTATGAACAACATATCATCAACATAGAGAGCAATAATAAGTATTTGATCACTTTCAACTTTGTAATACACATAGTGATCACATTTTGATCTTACAAATCCCAATGACAAGACAAACATATCAAATCTTTGGTACCACATTCTAGGAGATTGTTTTAAACCATACAAAGATTTCTTCAACTTGCAAACCAGTCTTTCCTTACCTTTTACCACAAAGTGCTCCGGCTGGGACATATAAATTTCTTCTTCAAGATCACCATGAAGAAACGTTGTTTTCACATCCATCTGTTCAATCTCTAAATCATATGCTGATGTAAGTGACAAAAGAAATCTAATAGATGTCAGCTTAGCTACAGGAGAAAATATTTCTCCATAGTCAATTCCCTCTACCCGGGAATAACCTTTTTCAACTGGCCTTTCTTTATATTTTTCTACACTGCCATCTAGACCAATTTTCTTTTTGAATATCCATTTGCAACCTACATATTTTCTGCCTTTAGGCAATGGAACCAAACTCCAGGTGTCATTCTTTTCTAATGATGCCATTTCTTCATTCATGGCTTCCAACCAAGAGTTTGAATCAGACATTTTAAATTCCTCTTTCACAGTCCTAGGTTCATTAGTGCTAGAAATTAAAGCATAGGCACAAGTAGACTCAATTAAAGAAAACCCATACCTATCAGGTTGCCTTCTTTCTCGAGTTGACCTCCTCACAGGATGAGGTTGAGGTGGTTCTTCATCATCTTCAAAACTTTTAGAACTGCTTGAGCTCTCCTCAGTATTAGGTACATTTTGATTTTTCAATTCCTCTTTATCTGGTGTTCGAGGAATTGCTGCTACATCCTTTTCATTTTCTGATTTCTTCTTTGACTGCAGATCCAAAGTAGAAGGTTTTAACTCACAAAAGATAATGCTTCTTCTGTGCAAAACCTTCTCAGTGTCAAGATTCCAAAGCTTGTATCCTTTTATGCCAGCACTATAGCCTATAAATATACACTTTACAGCTTTGTTTTCCAACTTGGATCTTTTTTTCAAATGGCACATATGCATATGCCTCACAGCCAAAGACACAAATATGTCTAAGAGAGGGCTTCTTTCCAGACCATGCTTCCAAAGGTGTCTTCTCAACAAGAGCAGAGTTAGGAGAGCGATTTACCAAGTAACATGTTGTAGAGACTGCTTCAGCCTAGAATTTCTCCTCCAAGCCAACACTGCTTAGCATACTTCATGCTCTTTCTATTATTGTCCAGTTGAACCTTTCAACAACTCCATTTTGTTGTGGAGTGTAAGGTGTAGTCTTGTGTCTTTTGATCCCATGATCTTTACAGTACCTTTCAAATTCATCTGAATAGAACTCACCGCCATTGTCAGTCCTTAAACATTTTATTTTTCTACTAGTTTGATTTTCTACAAGATTTTTAAATTCCTTAAACCAACTGAACATTTCTTATTTACTTTTCAAAAAATATAAAAATGCTCTTTTTGAATAATCATCAATAAACGACACATAGTATCTTGATTTAGACAAAGAAGGAACATTCACTGGACCAAACACATCAGAATGCATATAATCAAGCAAACTAGAAGTTTTGTGAGGACTGGAATAAAATGAAACATGGTGCTGCTTTCCATATATGCAATGTTCACTGAAATCAAATTCAAGGTTACAATCTTCAAGCCCTTCTACCAGCTTTTTATTTTTTAAGGTTTTTAAACTTTTCTCACCAATGTGGCCAAGCCAATGATGACAGAGCATAGTCTTCTCTGCTGGAAGTTTAATCTCCATGGAGTTTACACCATCAGGAACATTTTCCTTCTTTTCTTCATGAGCAACCTTAAGTGACTTTGCAGAGACACTATTGCATTGAATAACTTGTGCATCCAGCTTGTACAGAGTACCAATTCTAGCACCCCTAGCCAGCACCATAGAGCCTTTAGTCATCTTGCAGCCATTTCCAGAGAACATGACCTGCACTCTGATATCATTCAACTTACTTACAAAAAGTAGATTTCAAGCTAGACCTGGTATATGCATCACATCATTGATTCCCTTCACTATTCCATCAGGGAATTAAATTCTAACTCTTCCACGACCAACAATTTCCAAAGATGAATCACTTTCCAAGTACACCTTTCCACCATTGTATTCTTCATACTTCGTGAACCATTCTCTATGAGATGTCATGTGGAAAGATGCTCCAGAATCAATCAGCCATACATCATCTAATGCCCGTGTAGCCAAAGCTGCAATGAAGGCATCTACATCACTATGAGAAGAATCATTTCTAGAAGAGTTCGTCTTCTTCTTTTTCTCCTCCTTGCAATCCTTTCAGATATGACCAGGTTTCCCACCGGTGATCCCATAATAGTGGTTTACAATTTTTGGCCAAATTGGACACTGAAATTATTATTTTTAACTAAATCTTCACATTCGGGCACCTATAGCGGCTAAACTGTGAGGAATTTGAAGATGGTGTAAACTAGAGTCTCATCAAATTTTGATCAGAATTCTAAAAATATTTTTTCAAAATTTTGAAATCAAATTGCACTTCTTTTTCCATCTCCCACTAAAATAGATTTTTTGAGAAAATATTTTAAAAAAGTGATGCACACCGATAACGCATAACTTTTTTCCATGAAGGATAAAATTTAATTCTTTCAAATTTAGATTTTAACTTTGATATCTAGTGCTTCCACTTGGTTAGATAGTTTTTATTATTGAATATTTTCTCCTTAATCAAGTTTCAAAGTCAAATGAATTACAATTCAAACACAAAGAACTCAGATAATGTGTAACTCTTTTGTATATCAAAATTTAATTTAATTTTTTGTTGGATCAAGGACTTCAATATCTGCACTCCATATTTTTCTAATTTTTTTTGATAATCTTCTATTTTTCCACATGTGAAGAACAAAGAAATTCATTTTCAATGAAAAACCTATGTTTAATAAAACTTAAAAAACAAATACATAACAAAACGAAAACATATTAAAATTATATTTATTGGATAGCTTGTTCTGAGGAATATAATAATCATTTGAAATAAATTTTAAATGAATTCATTTGATCCCCCAAAAACTAATTCAAAAATGATTTTTTATCAGCATTTTGATAGGTGTAAAGGAGGCGCATTTATAGGTATGGTTTAAGACTAGCGAGGTTCTATCCAAGGGGGTTTGATCTAAGGTGATTTGATTAAACCCTCTTCAATTGGAATCCTTAAAATGGAACTTTTTAAGGCTTAAATCATTATATTTTCTAAAAATATGTGATTTCAGCTAAAATTCGTTCCTCTTAGGAATTGTAAACCACTATTATGACAGCACCTCCACAGTTCTAGCACTTCACCTTTGACTTGTTTCCAGGAGACTTTGATCTCCCTTCTAATTTCGATCTAGACTTCTTGTCCTTCTTCTTGCCTTTCTCCTTTGGTCTACCTGTGACAGCCAGAGCCTCCTTTTCCATCTTAGAAGATTTTCTTCTCATTTCTTCTGATAACAGAGAAGCAACAACGTCTTCCATCTTGAATGTGGATGTTGTACTCCCTATAGCCATCACCAAATGATCCCAAGAATCAGGCAGAGAACATAGCAATAGCATGCAACGATCTTCATCTTCAATCTTTACACCAACAGATGTCAACTAAGCAATCAACATGTTGAAAGAATTTAAGTGATCAACAACATATCCTCCTTCCTGCATTCTTAATGAATACAACTTCCTCAAGAACAACTTGTTCAACAAGGACTTGCCCTGATAAATAGATGCTAATGTTTTCCACAAGGTAGATGCAGTCTTTTCTTCATGCATGTTCAGAAGAATAGAGTCTGCCAAACAGAGCCTTATCAGCCCTTTAGACTTTCTATCTACTAGGTCCCAATCCTCTTGCTTCATGCCTTGAGGCATTGTTCCAGACACAACAGTCCAAAGATCATGATCAACTAACATATCTTCCATTTTGAGTTTCCACAGCTCAAAATTGCTACCATTGAATTTCTCTATTTCCATCCTACTAGATGTGCTTGCCATCTCAATCTGTAATTAAATTAACAAACCTCTACCAGACTCCCACTGAAAAGGATTTAACACAAAAAACCCAATCCACTCACAAGGACAACACAAATGGCTAGGCTCTGATACCACTTGTAAGGAAAACAAAGGTGCGAAAAACACTTTCCTAATGTCAAATCCATATAGAAGAATGCAGCGCAGGATTTTAATTTCCAAGTGACAGTCCAACTAAGACACACATGAAGGAATAACAGAAATAGAGCAAATACACAAAGATAACTAAAACAACAAATTTTACGTGGGAAACCCTTTTGGGAAAAAACCCACCACACCAATCTATATCTCTTTGTATTATAGTAACAAAATTACATACAATTAGAAAGACAACTTTTTGGTGTTAGTCATAGTAGCTTATTCTCACTGTTCATCTAGTTAGAAAAATGTTCTCACTTTTCTGTCGATTGAACTCACTCTATTCATTTTATACAAATAAGAAATAGTTTGAGTTTATTTAACACATTCTAATTTTTTCCTACTGTACATCCTTATCCACCATTGCCAACCATAGATAGTTTCCATTCAAGCCTTGATTTTTCCCTGCATGCTATTTTTCCAGTGCTGCAACAGTTACAAAAAACCAACTATCATCGATTTGAAAACCGCTTCCTCTGATTGGTCCAGTAGGATGCCACACATGATGATCACAAGGTCAATGGTGTTCACAATTTGTTGGCATATCGGTGAGACACTCACAGTGTCTCCTCGATGCCACAAAGTCCTCATATCGATATCGCTATAGCTTCCACAAGTTGACAAGATGCTATAATGAATGTATAAGTCACAACGAAACCATTGATGTCCATTTCGATCCTATCGGCAAAGGTTTCCCTTATCGGCGAGACTCATATCGAATGTATAAATCATAGTGATCAGACATTCCATTGGCAAGACACTTCGTCTTTGCCAAGACCTTCTATCAACAACCTTGTGCTACTCCGAAGCCTTTCACCTATCGGCAAGACCCCCACAGTTTCAGTGAGACGTCATATCAAAACAGAACTTTCACCGAAAGTCACACTGTCGCCAAGACTCGTGCCTATCGTCGTGACCTTTCTCCGAGTTCCCTAAGTCTTACCAAAGACTTACTATCGGAAAGACTCATGACTTTCGCCGTGACATTTCATCGAGCTCCATCATGTCTTATCGAGTCAGAAAGACTTAAGCCCTTCACCAAGACGTCTCTCCGAGCACCCAAAGTTAACCCGAAGACTTCTGTCGGCGTGACTTATAACTTTCGCTAAGACTTCCCAGCGAAGTCTTTTGTCACCGTGAAGACTATGTGACATCTCCCGTTGGCGTGACCTTTCATACTCGCGGAGACATCTTAATGAAACCCTTTGTTTCATTGATAGAGTAATACTATTGGTGAGACATTCCAAGTCGGTGAGACCACATACCGACAATAGATTTCTTTGGCCAAGTCTCCCTGGCACCCGATAAGAGCACACTGTCGCCCGAAGAATTTCGTTCGCTGAAAGGTCAGGCCGAATGTCGAAAGTCATAGTGATAGTCTTTTCGGAAAGACATCAAAACTGTCACGCCGATATGATCATTTTAGAACTTCAAAATAGTTAGTCGGCCAAACATCTGTGATGTCACACCGAATTTTCCTTCAAGGAGTTTCTTGTCAGTAAGAATTGAGGCACAGATTCCAATAGGAATAAGGGGGTTCAAGCGAACTACCCTTCAATGTGCATTTTCTTTTGTTTTTTTGGGCGGGAAGTGTGGGCCTAGTAATTAATGAGTTTTCTTGAACCCTGCTTCGGGCGAACCCCTTTTGGGTTTGGTCAAACTTGTAGATTCATTCAAACCCCTAAAACCATTTTTTTTGCCATGGGGTCATTTTTTCTCAGTTTTCCTCCCTCCATCAAATTATAAACCACTATTGTGGCTTCACCCAACTCATAGTCTCTCATTCCCCCTCTACTTCTCTTTATCTCACTTATCCCTCTCTACCTATCCCTCCCTCTCTCCCTCCTCATAGAATCTCGAGTTTCAAATGGATTTTCTATTGTAGTCCATATTCACTAGTTTCAAACATCAATAGAAGAACACCAATGCACTCCCACTCTTTTCACTAGTATAAAAAATAACCCCCCCCAAAAAAAACATTACTAGGTTGGCACTTTATATAGTTTAGTTCATTTACAAAGATTCTTACAAGTTACAATGCTTAATAGGCCCACAATGGCGAAAATTAAAAATTATAATACAAAGTGAACTTGATATAGAATCTAGAAAAATTATCCATGTAGCTATGTAGTGCTCTTCAATACCTTTATGATCTCTATTTGTTTTTGAAAAATGAAGCTTTGGGGTGAAAGTTATGGCTTGTTGAAGAAAAATGCAATAAATAATTTCAACTTACAATATATAGTAAAAATTGAAAAAAATTCATTTCAATACCTTTGTGGATAGAAAGTTCTCATCTCTAGCTTTTCAACAATATCTTGTTCACCAAAATATGACACCATGACAAAAATTTATGCAAATTTGAATAAAAGACCCAATTTGGCCTATATGAGGGCCTTGGTGCCCTCAAATGACCCTTAGGTGGTGTCCCTAGTGGAAGTGGCACTAGGCAGTAGATTTCCAGTGATTGAGTAGTTTTTGGGTGTTGTTGGTGAAAAGTTTGGTAGGTGGTTTCATGACTGCTAGCGGCTACGTCATGTTGTGGTCATTTTTTCCTTTAGAGCATCACATTTATGTAAACCACCATTAGCATTTAAGGACATAGGTGACCCTTATGGCCGCTAGGCTTAGCATCTTAGCCCCCACACTTATAATAAGCATTAAGCACATTTTATAATGCTTAGTTCTTTTTCTTTTTTTTTTAAATTTTTTTTAATGATTGTTGTATTGTAGTGACTAGGGGGTTGTATGGTATCCAAAGTAATCTTTTTCCCTTGATGGCTCTTGACACCAGATATAGTTGAATTTACATAAAAAATTTTCTCCTCGGCCTCTTGAACACAATGTCAAGGTTTTTTTAAGTTGAAAATGCTTTAGTAAAAATTTGTTCACTAGATCTAAGATTTAAACCCCAACTTGCAACTACGTCAAACGATCTCCAAATTAGATGAAACAAAAGACAATTTTGTTTCTCAAGTATTCTAGACACGTTGGAATAGTAAAAAATGTCACCAATATAACCAAAATTATTGCAATCACCCAAATTTTACAAAAAAATTGAAGAGAAACTAGCAAATCTTATTAAACCCTTTCTAATTCTCTAGATCATTAAAAACACAAGAGAAGAGCATACAATACTTTACATGAAAATCTTAAACTCTTAATTAAGAATCTAAGAACTTAGAATTCTCAAAGCAAACACTCTAACACCATGTTAGAAATATCAAATAGATTGATAACTCTAGAAACTTTATAAGAAAAATTATAAGCTACATAATATGGAAAAACATAAACAATGCAAACCAATGACTCTAAAATATATGCAATTTCAAAATGATTGTAATACATTAAGGGTTTCTAAGATGTCAAATATAAGCTAGGGAGTGAGTTCATATAGAACTACTTCAAGAGGATCGAGGTGGCAAACCAAACAATAGGAAGCAACCACCAATAACCACCAATATTAAATAAAGTGATGAAAATAGTAAATGCTCCACCCTTGTAGGATGAGAAAACCTCATCACCTTAAATCTCGTAGTTATTAAATATTAAACTCACTTTATTATCATAAGAAATAAAAGTATAAAGAAAGCCTATGACTAAGGAAAAATAAATTAGTCCACTAGGAGAATTAAAACCTACACTAACGTGCCCAACCTAGGATTTCTAAAAGACATATGTGTGGAATGTAAGAGTCGTCCTCCACTCTTTCCTTATCTTCCCTCTCAAGCACCCAAGCCTCACGGATAACCTCTAAAATACTAAGTCTTTGTCTTCCCTCTCCCAAGTGCCCAACCTAGGGAATTTCAAAGGAGATATGCGTGGAACTTAAGATCAATCCTCCATTCTTTCCTAATCTTCCCTCTCAAGCACCCAAGCCTCATGCATAACCTCTAAAATACCAAGCCTTTGTCTTCCATCTCCCAAGTGCCTAATCTAGGGAATTTCAAAAGACATATGCATGAAACTTAAGAGTCATTCTTCACTCTTTCCTAAGCACCCTACTAGCAGGTTGAACTTTAATTAATATATTTTATCTTTACAAGTCACCTTTACCACTGCCAATGGACCCTTCCTTCCTAATGAATTTAGTATAAACAACAAACAAGATTAATCATTAGAAGTTAATTTTCAATGCAACCTTAAGTGCTAAAGATACTTTTCAAGGATGTTGCAAACACATAAAATGACATAGGATATACAAAGGTATATGATAGCTAAATTTTGACAACAACTAATAACGAAATCAACTTGACATTTTTGCATGTTCCAATTGCTACTCCTTATGCTATTCAATGAATTCCAAAGAACAAATACAAAATAGTCTCTAGATGACTTGTTTTTTTTTAACCACACTTCATAACTAATTTAAATTTTTAGTTTGTTATGATTATTTTTTATTCAATCTTTTTATAAAAATATTTTTTGTTTGACATTGTAAATAGATTTACTATCCACAATCACTTAAATAAATATAATGACAACATTGAAAATATTTTAAATATTACATAATTTCATAATCAAACAATTAAAATAACAAACATTTATTTAAAAGTCAAACATTTTGATAGTTAATTAGTCAATGAACTTTGTAAACCTCAACCACTAATAAAAATATATAATTACTTTTTAAAAAAAATTACTTTCCATTATAAATTATGTAATGTTTATCCATAACCCATAGTTGAGCTTTTTTAATGATTGACATAATTAAGAATCACAAAGGAAAGGCCCTACAATATATTTTCTTATGGGAGTAAATTACTCTGGAAAGTTCCTGACAGACCACGACGCCTACACGGCGTACAAGGCTTAGCTTCCCGTTTGTTAAT
The DNA here is from genome assembly GCA_007258455.2 of Sequoia sempervirens. Lineage (NCBI taxonomy): Eukaryota > Viridiplantae > Streptophyta > Pinopsida > Cupressales > Cupressaceae > Sequoia > Sequoia sempervirens. The sequence continues at coordinate 7,072,160 of VDFB02128519.1, read as the reverse complement.
ATTTTGTTTCGTAGAAGATCGACTGTTGAGATTGATGGGTGGGATGCATTGCGTTTTCCAACCGCTATCTTCGAAGCGCGTCGATGGATGGAATACCATTTCCGCGGTGGGGTAAACCAACGTTCTTTTTGTATTTCAATGTATGGGCATACAGATCGTTATTCAGATCATGGCGTCTTTTTCTATTCCCCCAATTCATTTGCTATTTATAACGTTAATTTTAATATTTCTTCTGTTTGTATCCTCTTATTTGACATATAAATCTGTCTGGGAAGAGACGATTGTACAGTTTGAGATTGTGGTGAAGATTTTGCCTCTGATTCTGGTCTTAGTGATACGCTGGTTGTCTTCAATGGAGAGGCCTTTCAGCTTTGGTTTTGGGGAATCAAGGAGGAGAGAAAGTGTAGAACAGGAATATGGGAGCTCACCGTGGGGCGTGGCGCTGTTAATTCTGTTATTGCTGGTTATGATCTCTTATCAACCCGTCTTTCGTGATCAGTGGTTGCCATTATAGAGAAGAACTTAGATTTTTTACTGTAAATGGTTTTTTAAGCACCAGAGAAAAGAGAGGAGGAGATGATCGTAGGATCAATTCAAGCGAAGGCTCATCCAAAAGAGGATCAGATGCTCGGGATAACATGTTTTCTTCCCATATTACTTAATTTTTATATCATGGCGGGCACATTTCATATGCGTATTTGCAGCAACAGGAGGAGGGGAAAACATGCAATTTGATTGTGGTTTAAATCACTTTTGGATTGAGGAAATAGTTATATACTTGGTTTTCCAATGGATTTGTAGGGCAAATTGTACCAGTAAGGTTTGCCGACCTTGTTTCACTCGTTCGATGTTGTATTCAGATCTTGTCGAATACGTATGGAAAAGAAAAGCAAGATTGAAAAAAAGCAGGGAAGCAACCGTTTCAGGTCTGAAGAGAATCATATATGCTACCTTACGCGGCAAGTAAATTTGTTGCAATACGTAACAATTAATTCAAAATGACCTCTTTTTTAAAATTTAAAAATAGAGGAATTAATATTTGGTAGGGACTTCTGAAGTGGAGTCTCACACAGATTATCTTTCATCCATGTTAGTCAAAACGATGATTTCTTAAATTTGTCCTTATTAGTTCCTGCCGACAGGCAGGATACTTATGCATCCATTCAATTCAATTTTTTTGTCTTGACATTGACAATGTCACCAATGAAAAACTGGAATTTAAATGTTGATCACTGAATCTATATAGTCTATATTAAATTGTTAGGTTTTCAAAAAATACAATATGCTTTTATCTTTTTTCCTAGTGGTTGGTGTTGTGAATAGTCAGTGATAAAAATAGAGTTTTAGTTTTACAAAAAATTTAAAGCTTATTATTAATTACATGAACCAAACCCAACAACCAAACCCAAATTACCAATCGGCAGGAACATGACGCAACTGCGTCTCTTGTTTCAATGTATATCCAATCTTTTTCTATTTTTATTTGAATATATTTTTATAACACATTTTTATATAGTATTTTTTTGTTTTTGTTTTTGGTGTTCTCAATCAATTTTAAGTAGAGTTTGAGATTGACCTTAAAACATTAAATTTCAAATTAAAATTTTAAAGTTCTCGATGTTTCTTTCTAGTTGTTGGGAGTCAATTTGGTACATAATTGTGTAATGTGTAATGTTTTAACATTTAAAGACATTCAATATGCAATCAATTTGTATGGTAGGTTAAAAAAAAATCATTAAAGCACATTTTTATTTACTAAAGGGTAAGGAAGATATTCACTCCAAACCATAAAGTTAAACTATTTAGGGGATTGACCTAGGAGAACATGATCCTTGTAAATTTTTTTTTTAAAATATGTTTTTAATACCGATGTCCTTTTTGTATTCAAGCATAAAAGGTTACAATGAATCAAGTTTCAAATGCCTATTGTGTACCATATTAGATCCACACATTAAAATATAGATATGTGCTTCTTGCAATTTATTTTCAGCTACACATGATTGATTTGCAAGGAATTGTCAGTTTGTTAGTTTATTATAGGTGGTTGGAACTACTTGTTAAATTTGTGCCTATTTCACTTATGTGACATAACCTACTAATTGCATATTTTTTCTTTTCTTTTTGTTTATTCCAATGGATCACTCATTCCAAGTAAAGAAACATAAAAATAATATAATAATGGTCCATTATTTTAAATTGACCAAATTTCATTTTAAAATATCTAAATATTTACATTTTACGTTATCTAGGAATGACCATAATGTTTTGAAATGGATGCTCATATTAGGATCAAATGCACCTCAAAGAGGGAGAAAAATGTAATGGTGAAAATTGTATACCCATGGCATTTCCCATTTAGATTTGCTCCCATTTTGATGGAATTCATTAATATAATTATGTCTTAAACAAGTGGCACACTCTTATGCTAGGTTTCTCTCATACCTTGATCCATATCCATCCCTATTTCCTCATATTTACACACATAAACCTTATATTCTCAAAATTTTATATCTATTTATTGTACCCACATTTATACCCAAACCCCTATAGCTAACTTTATCTCATATCTACTCATGCTAAGCCCAATATTCACCATTTTATATCCAAATTTATTGCACCCACATTTTCAACCAACCCCCTATAGTTGAATTTATCTCATATCCACTCATCCTAAGCCTAATATTCACCAAATGTTATATGTTCATAAATTACCTCTCATTCACATAAATCCGCTTCCTACCTTGATCTAATCATTTTTTCCTACTTGACTATTTTTTATGGGGAATAGGATTGAATAAGTTTGAACTTGAGGAATAAATAATTGGACCTTTTATTTAACATTTAAATTCTAAATTCAAGCATTTCTACCTCTTTTCCCTAGGTTTCATAGGTTGACTTTGTACAATTTTGTGTAGCTTATTTCTCTATTTTAGAATTTAAAGATATCTAATATGCAATTAATTCATAACTGACTACGAGGATAAATATTTACGAACAAATGAATTTATAATAGAAAAGGAACCAAAGTGTACATCAAAAGATAAATAGGCTTTCTACAGATGTGTGGCACACCATATATGATTATTTTCTTAAACAAATAACATCAATCTATTCTAGGCGTTGATCTATGAGAACTTGAATTTAATTATCTAGAAATATCCCTTAAGATATTTGTAAACATTAACTTAACACATTGATATATGTGGAATGAAAGGAAAAATGGATCTTTATGCATACATTTGGTTAGTTCATTCTACTATAGTTATGCTCATTTTTATGTATTAGTTTAAGGTTGTAGGAATTGAGTTTAAATTGGAGCGACCCAAATTGGACCCACAACAAATTTTGAACCTAGATATAAGATGACTATTGCTTCTAGATTGAGATCAATAATTTACGTACTTGAGGTGAAGGATTTCTATGTAACATTATTTCTTCATCATTTTTTTCAAAACTAAGTAAACATATTCTTCTATTTATTTTTTGAATATTTATTTTTCTTTATAGATCAAGATCCTATTTAAATCTAGATTAATCATGTGATTATTGCTATCATTTATTTAATTGGTCTAGATTTATTCTAAAATGGATTTTATTCTTTTAAAATTATTCTACTTCACTTTTAAGTAGTAATAATTTATATTTTGAATATTAGAAGGTTGATAAATATATACTTTTAATTGTGAAATTTTTATATCACTAGCATTTCCACTTTATTCTTTACCCCATTTTGATAAAATAGATTGATATAGTTATATATTGAAAAATAATACATTCTTTTACAAAGCTAATCACTTCCTAACATGACATTAGTCACTACTTTACACACATTCCCACATATATTATCTATAACTTATTCACATTTCTCCATATTCTCACATATTCTTCATTTATTACACTTATCCATGAACTTATCCCTAGACATTTCATTCTCACCTTGATTTTACCACCTTTTTTTCTAGATGAATACAATATAAACATTTGGTGCTTTGATCATAAATTTTAAATTATAACTCTAAATTATAAATTCTTAGATGCGTTGGAAGAAGAATTAAAAAATCTATATTGGTTTGCACTTATAATTTGATGGGTTGATCCCATAAGTACAAGTAAACCCCCACCTATGTATTTAACTTCCACCATATATTAACATTTAAATTCAATTTTTTTCCAAATCCCATCCAATCCTTTCTTATCTAGAGATGACTATATGTATATTTGGATAATTTCTTTCTATGTGCATGCAATTAAATAATTTCAATTGTAGTCATTTGAGTATCCTATTATCATTTAAATTTTAGGAGAAAATAATACTAGAAATAGTTCCATTAGTGTATCAAAATGAAACTCTATCTACATTTTTATCCTAGAAGCATTTTATAAAATTGAAATTTATTGATTTCAATCTTTAAAATGATCATAGAGATATTTTTTATACAAATTGACTTGAGAAATTGTTCATTAGTGATTATGGAAATCCAGTCAAGTTATTTCTAAACATTTTCGATCTAAAAAGAAAAGTGAAGATAGGAAAATATATTGAATAAAAATAAAGAGCACATATCAAATCCATGTGTTAAAAATAATGAATGTGGAACTTTCCTTAAGGCACTAACTTAACTAAAATAGAAACATAGACCTTGCATAATATTATAGGTGACACATAAGTGGTGAAGTATCATTTTAGAACTAAAAATAATTTAGATTCCAAAATCTCTATCAAAAGTATTCATGTTTAATGATTAAGCTAAATACAACTACTTCTTTAGATTTACACTCCTAAAGTAATAAATTATCATTAATTAATCTAGATTAATTAAATATATACATTTAATTAAATTATCTTAAATTAAATTTATAAAAATCTATTTTTCTTTATAAAAGTAGTGTGTACCTAAAAACCATTAAATATTTTCAAACTTTAGAAAATACAATGAAAGAGTTTCTAGAAGATATTGTTAGGGTTAGAGATGGCAGATATCTAACAATTAAATGCAGATTTAAATAATAAACAGAGAAACTAAAACATACACAGAATAAATCATAACACAAAGAATTTAACGTGGTTCACCCAATCTGGGCTACATCCACCAAACCACAGCCATCCAATCTTTTTATTATCCAGTGCAAAACCTATTACAATCTCGTAAATAATCACATTTTTCTTCATACTGTAACCCCCATCCCAACCCCTTTTAACAAGCTTTTAGAAGCTTCCAGAATTAGGGTTTTACAATGTTGATTTTCTTTCTTTTTCAGAGATTTTTTCTTTTTCGCTGACAGTATACCATGGGCTATACAGTATAGCATGATCAGTCACCACATACCAACAATCTCCCACTTAGAGACTGATCAGGCTCCACACCATCACAACCTCCCACTTGGAGACTGATCCTGGACAACACTGCTGCACTTACAGCTCCCATTGGAAATAAGGACTTTGGACCCTGCTGCTATGTTATACTTGAAATCAACCTTGAAGGCCAACCGAAGCTGAAGAGGATCTCAGCTTCTCCCTTGGCACCGCCTTCGTAAGCATATCCGCTAGATTGACATCTGTATGTATCTTGTCCAGCTTGACCTGTCCATCTTCCAACACTGACCGAATAAAATGATATCTCAATTGTATGTGTTTTGTTTTAGAATGCAAGGCAAAATTCTTTGCAAGATGTATAGCACTCTGACTGTCTGTAAATAAGTAATTTCCATCTTGTTGTTTCCCCAACTCAACCATGAAAAATTGCAGCCATATCATCTCCTTTGCCGCCTCTGTTGCAGCAACATACTCTGCCTCTGTGGTGGATAAAGCAACCACCTTATGCAATTGAGAAATCCAACTCACTGTTGTCCCACCAACTGTAAATACATAACCTGTAATACTCTGCCTGGTATCGATATCCCCTGCCAAATCTGAGTCAACATAGCCTTTTAAATCAGTATTAGAGCCCCCAAAATATAAATATTTATTGAATGTACCTCTCAAATACCTAAGAATCCATTTTACTGCATTCTAATGCTCAACTCCAGGATGACTCAACTACCTGCTAACAACTCCTATGACATGTGCAATATCTGGTCTAGTACATACCATGGCATACATTAAACTGCCTATAGCTGAAGCATATGGTACCTTGGACATTTTTTCTTCCTCCTCTTGTGTTTTTGGACACATATCCTTAGTCAATTTAACATAACTAGGCAAAGGTGTGTTGACAGCTTTTGCATTCTCCATATGAAATCTCTGCAACACCTTTTCAACATAATTAGCCTGAGATAAAAACAATTTTCTGTTTTCCTATCTCTACAAATTTTCATACCAAGGATTTGCTTTGCTGCACCCAAATCCTTCATAGCAAAAGATTTTGCTAACTGTTGTTTTAGCTCACTTATGTGATCCATGTTAGACCTAGCTACAAGCATGTCATCAACATATAAGCATAAAATAATGTAGCATCATTATCCAACCTCTTAAAATAAACACAATGGTCGAATTACACTCTCTTGCTCGTAATAAAACTAATTTCAATACCATTGTCGAGGTGCTTGCCTCAAGCCATATAAACCTCTTCAATCACACACTTTCTCCTTACCTTTGACCTCAAACCTTGTGGTTGTTCCATATATATTTCCTCTTCCAAATCACCATGGAGAAAGGCGTTTTAACATCAAGCTATTCTAAATGCAAATCTTTAGTAGCCACAATACTTAAAACAATACGAATAGAAGTCATTTTAACAACAGGAGAAAAAATCTCATCAAAATCAATACCCTTTTTCTGTGCAAATTCCTTTACAACTAATCTGGCTTTAAATCTTTTCTTACCTCCATCCTCCTCTTTCAGCCTATAAATCCATTTGTTTAGTAAAGCCTTTTTACCTGCAGGTAACTTGCATAATTCCCAAGTCTGTTTTTCAGCAAGGAGTCCATTTCTTCTTTCATTCCATGCTCCCATGAACCTTGGTATCCATCTGCATAGCTTCTTAATAATATTCTGGTTCACCATGATTAACGAAATAGTATACAAAGAGGGAGAGAATCATTCTGGAGGTCTACTTATCCTTGAAGATCGTCTAACAGGAGTTTGTGGTATTTGTTGCTGTTGTTGTTGCCCAGCATGAGGAACCACTGAAACATCATTGTTGGGAATATCATCCAACATTACATAATCTTTTTCTTTCTTCTCATGCTGAAGCAACAAATCTTTGTACAACACTTTCTCATTGAATATGACATCCCTGCTTTTCACAATTTTTTGATTTTCAAAATCCCAAAGCCTATAACCAAATTCATCAATGCCATATCCAACAAATACACATTTCTTTGATTTTGCATCAAACTTAGTTCTATTTTCAGAATCTACATGTGCAAATGCTTCACAACCGAAGGTTTTGAGAAAAGAATAACTCACCTTCTTACCCTTCCATGTTTCCTTTGGAATACCACAACTCAAAGGATTAGAGGGACTTCTATTGATTAAATAAACAACAGTGTTTACAGTCTCAGCCCACATTTTTAAAAGCAACCCAGCATGCAATCTCATAGTCCGTGCACACTCCATTATTGTTCTATTCATGCGCTCAGCCACTCCATTTTCTTGTGGAGTCCTTGGAACCATTTTCTACCTACGAATACCATTAGAGGAACAATAATCTTCAAACTCTTTGTTGCAATACTCACCACCATTATCAGATCTGAGACATTTTATCTTTTTACTGTCTCATTCTCAACCAAGCTTTTCCATTTTTTGAAAGTTTCAAATACATTAGATTTCTAGGAAATAAATCCATACCTTTCTAGTTGCATCATCAATGAATGTAACATAACTGTGAGACACCAGAGAAGATACACTGTGGTCCCCATACATCCAGTATGCACAAGCTCCAATTTCTCATCTTTCTTTTGCTTCCCATCCTTGAGAAAACTAACTCTCTTTTGTTTTCCATACACACAACTTTCACAGAAATCCATATTAACACATTTTAGACCTGGTAAACATTATTTGAATGAAGTACTTTCATACCTTTTGCACTCATATACCCAAGTCTATTATGCCACAGTGCTGATTTAGAGTCCACAACAACTGTATGATCTTCTACCTGCTTAACTAACAACTGTTCCTAAACATTGACCTTTTGTAACAATTAAAGTAGAAGGAACAGTATGTCCTGTACAAAGATATAAGGTGCCTACTTTCACACCTTTTGCTACCACTAAGACACCCTTTGTGACCTCCAATTTTTATCACTAAAATGTAACAACACAACCTTCATCATCTAGTTGCCCTCTGAAATTAAATTTCTGCTTAACTTTGGAACATGCCTTACCTCAACGTAGTAGCCAATGATTCCCATTCTGCAACTTAATCTTGATTCTTCCCTTTCCAACAATCTGACAGGGTTCGTTATCTCCTAAATAAACCAGCCCAAAATCCCTTGGACATAATCAAGAAAATAACTTCTATGGGGGGTAGCATGAAATGAAACCCTCAATCTAATACCCAAGAATATCAAGATTATCATGGGAAAGAATCAAATCATCCCTCAATGATTTATTACTTACCACATTTGCCTTCTTTTGCTTCCTTCCCTTGTTGTTCCATCTTATTTTTCTCTCGAGACCAACAATCTTTCTTCAAATGACCCGCCACAAGCATCACAAGAATCCCTCTTGTCTCTAGATTGGGACCTTTTGTCCTTTGATTTTCCTTTGTGACTTCCTACTCTATTTGTGAGAATTGTTTCTCTCTCCTTTGTTCTCACCGCTCGTGATTCTGGCAAACATCGGCCTCGATGTGGATGTTCCACCTGAAGCCTTATGAATTTCTCACTCAAAATAACAACACCTCAACAAATATCAATAAACTTCAATGTATTCGAACTAGAAATAGAATTGTTAACAACCATTACCAAGCTATTCCAGCTTTCAGGCAAAGAACACAGAATCAAAAGAGCCCTAACTTCTTCATCAAAGTTTACTTTTACAGAAGTTAATTGACTGGTGACCGTATTAAACTCATTCAAATGATCAGTAACTAACCCACCTTCTACCATTTTCATATTAAATAAATGCTTCATAAGAAATACCTTATTCGAAGCAAAAGGCTTTTCATATAACTTCACCAGGGTTTCCATCAACTCTTGAGATGTCTTTGCTATTGTAATATTGAATGCCACTGATTGTGCTAGGCATAGATGAATACTGCCAAGAGCCTTTCTATCCAAGAGCTCCCAGTCCTCATCTCGACATTGTCAGCAGATTTCTTGGCTTTCCTTCCAATGGCCATATAAATCCTTCCTCGATAGATAGTCCTCCATCCCATCTTCCATAACTGATAGTTCTACCCATTAAACTTTCAACCTTTCTTACCCTCTGCCTCGCCATTGCTCCCACTCAACCTGAGACTCCCACTCAACCGTGAGATCTTCCTACAGACGATAATTGAAACACAACTCGCTCTGATACCACTTGTTAGGGTTAGAGATGGCAGATATCTAACAATTAAATGCAGATTTAAATAATAAACAGAGAAACTAAAACATACATAGAATAAATCATAACACAGAGAATTTAACGTGGTTCACCCAATCTAGCTACATCCACCAAACCGCTAGAACCATCCAATCCTTTTGTATTATCCAAAGGCAAAACCTATTACAATCTCACAAATAATCGCATTTTTCATCATAATATAACCCCCATCCCAACCCCTTTTAACAAGCTTTTAGAAGCTTCCAGAATTAGGGTTTTACAAAGTCGGTTTTCTTTTTCTGGATTTTTTTCTTTTTATCGATACAAGATCATGGGCTATACAAGATAGCATGATCACGCCATACCAACAGATATTTGCTATTACCTGGCGCTAATTAATTATTAAATTGAAAGAATCCTTAGATTCTTAGATGTGCATTCTAAGGGTGATCATTTTGTAGGGTACATAATGCATCAATGTTTCACTTTAATAGTGCAAACAACTATTGAGAAATTTCAATATTTAATCTAAGTGTTTAACATCAAATTATGATACCAATTGATGAGATAAAAGGTTTACACTACTAAAATATATAAATTTTATTTTTATATATTTAAATATAATATTAATGTTTCTTAGTCTTTGGTCACCATGAAGAGATTTGACGATTTAAATAAAAAAATAGAAAAATTAATAACACTATTATTGCATCACATAATATAGGATTCATTTGAGAAACCATTATGAGAAAATAATCACCAAGAAGAGAGGCCAAGGATGTATTAAATTTGAAATCAAGATTATAATAATATTATACTTCTATTGTCCTCTTTTCCTCTATTATGAAATCAACTATATATATATATATGAATATTCTCAACATGTTGAAATATTTATCCTTTTATTGCAACTTGATCTCCTAATTTTCATTATCTCGGTGCTCTAATTTATAGAATTTTATGAAAGGGATGACTATTGATGGTTTACAACACAAAAGGAATCTTAATAAGAGTCAATAATTTTTTAAAAATGACCATTCATGAATTCTCACATCAAAGGAAACTCAAGAGTCACCCTCTTTACTCTTAAGTGCCCAAGCCTCATGCATAACATCCAAAATACAAAGTCTCTGTCTTCCCTCTCCCAAGTGCCCAACCTAAGGAATTTAAAAGACATATTTGTAGAACTTAAGAGTCATCCTCCATTACTTCCTAAACCCCACTTGGAGGTGAACTTCAATTAATATATTTTATCTTCAATTTTACATTCCTAAAATAACATTTTAACATGAATTTATAGAAACCATAAATTATCATTAGTTAATATTAATTCAATAAACATATACATTCTATTGATTTTTTCTTAAATTAAATATATGTAGTAAATCTATTTTCCTTTGCAAAAGTAATGTACCTAAAATATTTACCATTTTAAAATTTAATAGTACAAACAATAGTTGGGAATTTTTTACCTTTAATCCAATTGTTTAACATTAAATTATGATACTGATTGGTGTTATACAAGACTTATATTACTACAATATAGAAATATATTTTTTTTATGCAAATATAAAATTAAGTGCTCTTGGTCTTTGGTTACCATGTAGAGATTTAATGGATTTAAATAAAATAATAATAAATAATAAACACTATAATTGCACCACATAACATTAGGATTTGTTGGAGAAATTCTAATAAAAATCACCAAGAAGAGAGGTCAAGCATGTATAAAATTTGAAATCAAGATTACAATACAATTATACTTTTATTATCCTTTTTTCCTCCAATTTGGCAACACTTATGCATGTATGAACAATCTCAAAACATCCAATTTCATTCTTGCAACATGATCTCCCACTTTCCATTACCATAGGGATCCAATTGATAAACTTTTATGAAAGGGGAAACAATTGGTGGTTTAAAAAAAAGAGGAATCTCAACAAGAGGCAACAAAATGTCAAAAACCATCCATTTAGAATTCCGACATCAAAGGAAGCTCAAGAGTCACCCTCTTCTCAAACACCCAAGCCTCATGCACAACCTCTAAAATAACAAGTCTTTTTCTTCCATCTCCCAAGTGCCCAACCTAGGGAAATCCAAAAGACATATGTGTGGAACTTAAGAGTCATCCTCCAATATTTCCTAAGTGCCCCACTAGGAGAGCTTTAGTTAATATACTTTATCTTCACAAGTCACCTTTACCACTATCAATGGACCATTCCTTCCCATGAATATATTATAAACAATATACAGATTAATCATTACAAGTTAATTTTAATACTACCCTAAGTGCTTAGAGACACTTTTGAGGATGTTGGAAACATGTAAAATAACATAGGATTTACAAGGTACATGGTACCTAAATCCTAATAACAACTAATAGGAGAAACAATTTGATCTTTTGTAGGTTACATTTGCTACTCCTTACACTATTAAAGGAAATTCAAAGAACAAATATCAAAATGAATCTAAATGACATCTTGTTTTTTTTAACTACTCATTTCATAACTAATTTAGATTTCTATTTGTTATGCTTATTTTTATTTAATCTTTTTATACAAAACATTCTTTCTTTGACATTGGTTTAATTAGAGACACTTTTCAAGGATGTTGGAAACATGTAAAATAACATAAGATTTGCAATACCTTACATGGTACCTAAATCCTAATAACAACTAGTAGGAGAAACAATCTAGTCTTTTTGCATGGTACATTTGCTACTCCTTATACTATTAAAGAAAATTCAAACAACAAATATCAAAATGACTCTTAATGACTTCTTGTTTTTTTTTAACTACTCACTTCATAACTAATTTAGATTGTTAGTTTGTTATACTTATTTCTTATTCAATCTAAATTGGTTTGCATAAATAGATTTACTACCCACAATCACTTAAATGTAATGGTAACACTAACAATATTAATATTTTAAATATTCAATGATTTAATGATCAAACTATATTAATATTTTAAATATTCAATGATTTAATGATCAAACAATTGGTGGTTTAAAAAAATAGGAATCTCAACAAGAGGCAACAAAATGTCAAAAAGTGGCAATTTAGGAATTCCCATATCAAAGGAAACTCAAGAGTCACCCTCTTCCCCCTCAAGCACCCAAGCCTCATGCACAACCACTAAAATAGCAAGTCTTTTTCTTCCATCTCCCAAGTGCCCAACCTAGAGAAATCCAAAAGACATATGTGTGGAACTTAAGAGTCATCCTCCAATATTTCCTAAGTGCCCCACTAGGAGCTGAAGCTTTAGTTAATATATTTTATCTTCACAAGTCACCTTTACCACTATCAATGGACCATTCCTTCCTAATGAATATATTATAAACAATATACGAGATTAATCATTACAAGTCAATTTTCAATACTACCTTAAGTGCTTAGAGACGCTTTTCGAGGATGCTGGGAACATGTAAAATAACATAGGATTTACAAGGTACATGGTACCTAAAACCTAATAACAACTAATAGGAGAAACAATTTGATCTTTTTGTAGGTTACATTTGCTACTCCTTACACTATTAAAGGAAATTCAAAGAACAAATATCAAAATGACTCTAAATGGCATCTTGGTTTTTTTTAACTACTCATTTCATAACTAATTTAGATTTCTAGTTTGTTATGCTTATTTCTTATTTAATCTTTTTATCCAAAACATTCTTTCTTTGACATTGGTTTACAGAATTAGAGACACTTTTCAAGGATGTTGGAAACATGTAAAATAACATAAGATTTGCAATACCTTACATGGTACCTAAATCCTAATAACTAGTAGGAGAAACAATCTAGTCTTTTTGCATGGTACATTTGCTACTCCTTATACTATTAAAGAAAATTCAAAGAACAAATATCAAAATGACTTTTAATGACTTTTTTTGTTTTGTTTTTGTTTTAACACTCACTTAAATTTAATGATAGCATTATTAATATTTTAAATATATCAAATAATTTAATGATCAAACAATTAATAATAACAAACATTTTATTTAAAAGTCACAAACAATTTCATAGTTAATTAGTCAATGAACTTTTTAAACCTCAACCACTAATAAAAAAAATATTAATTTTTAATTATTATTTTTTTTTAAATTTACTTTTCATTATTAAATTATGTAATGTTTACCAATAACCCAAAGTCAAGAATCTTTTAATAATCACCATAATTAACGATCATTAAAAAAAGGCCCCACAATATATTTTCTTATTATTTTAGAATGGGGTAAATTACTCTGGAAAGTTCCTGACAGACCACGATGCCTACACGGCATTTAAGGCTTACCTTCCGTTAGTTAAGATTTTCTTTCATAGAAGATCGACTGTTGAGATTGATGGGTGGGATGCATTGCAATTTCCTACCACTACCTTCGAAGCGCGTTGATGGATGGAATATCATTTCCGCGGTGGGCTAAACCGACGTTCTCAATATATGGGCATACAGATCGTTATTCAGAACTGGTTCTTGACTTTGTCGGGGATGACTATGGCGTCTTTTTCTATTCCCCCAATTCATCTGCTATTTATATCGTTGATTTTAATATTTCTTCTGTTTGTATCGTGTTATTTGACGTATGAATCTGTGTGGGAAGAGACAAGCGTACAGTTTGAGATTGTGGTGACGATTTTGCCCCTGATTTTGGTCTTAGTGATACGCTGTCTGTCTTCAACGGAGAAGCCTTTCAGCTTTGCTTTTGGGGAATCGAGAAGGAGAGAAAGTATAGAAGAGGAATATGGGAGCTCACCGTGGGGCGTGGCGTTGTTGCTTCTGTTATTGCTGGTTATGATCTCTTATCAACCCGTATTTCGTGATCAGTAGTTGCCATTCTGGACAGGAACTTAGATCTTTTACCGTAAATGCTTTTAAGCACCAGAGGAAAGAGAGGAGGAGGAGGAGATGATCTTTGGATCAATTCAAGCGAAGGCTCATCCAATGGAGGATCAGAAGCTCGGGATAACACTTAAATTGTTTTCTTTCCGTATTATTTAATTTTTATATCATGGCAGGTACAATTGATATGTGTATTTGCAGCAACAGGAGAAGGGGAATACATGTAATTTGATTGTGGTTTATATCACTTTTGGATTGAGGAGATAACTGTGATTTTTAGTTATATACTTGGTTTTCCAATGGATTTGTGGGGAAAATTGTACCAGTGAGGTTTGCCGACCTTTGTTTCATTCGTTCAATATTGTATTCAGATCTTGTCCAGTAAGTTTGGAAAAAACAAGCAAGAGTCTAAAAAGCAGGGAAGCAACCGTTTCAGGTCTGAAGAAAATCATACATGCTGCCTTACGCGGAAAGTAAATTTGTTGCATTACGTTTCAAATAATTCAAAATGACGTTTTTTTAAAATTTAAAAATAGAGCAATTAATGTTTAGTAAGATATTTGAAGTGAAGTCTTAACATACATCATTATAACATAGGTTCACATGAATTATCTTCTAATTATCTTCCATTCATATAAGATCAAAAAGATGATCTCTTATCAAGATTAATCTCTTAATTATTTATTTGTCCTCATTGTCACTTCCACTTAATTTATATACTACAATCTTGTTCTATTTCTAAATTTCTATTTTTTTTGTGTTCTCAATCAATTTTAAGTAGTTTGGGGTTGATTGTATAACATTAAATTTTCAAATTAACATTATGAAGATCTTGATGGTTCCTTCTAATTGTTGGGAGTCAACTTGGTACATGATTGTGTAATGTGTAATGTTTTGGCATTTAAAGACATTCAATATGCAATTAATTTGTATGGTTGAATAAAAATAAATCATTAAAGCACACTTTTATTTACTAAAGATCAAGAAAGATCACTCCGAGCCATAAAGTCAAACTATCTAGGGGAATTGACCTACAGGAAAATGATCCTTGTGATTTGAAATTTTTTAAAAGATGTTTTTAATATCAATGTCCTTATTTACATTCAAGTATAAAAGGTTACAATGAATCAAGTTTCAAATGCCTATTGTGTACCATACTAGATCCACACATTAAATGATAGATATGCATTTCTTGTAATTGGCTTTGAGCTACATAGGATTGATTTGCAAGGAATTTTAGTTTGTTGTAATTTTGAGAGAATATTGAGGACATCATTTTATGGCATATCTACATCTCAACCAACTTGACCAAAGTGAGTGGGGCACCCAAAGTTAGCTTTAGGCAATTTAACCACTATGTTAACATACCAGATGACATGCCTATTTTCATCTAGTACTCTTGACCATATTAAAGAAGTCATAGATGATGAATACTAGAACAATTCTAAATGACTACATGCACTATTGTTCTATGTTAAATACCCGATTCATGAGTAGTTTAGAGTGTGAGTTTGTTGTGTTTATTTCTCCTTTCATCTTTTTATGAGAAGTAATTTTTTTTCATTCGTAATATTATGAATTCTATTAATATAGCAAAACAATATTACAATGTTCACCATGAAAGATATTTAGAGCACCACCCATGCCTGACTGACCACACCACCCAAATAGTAACCACGTAGGGTCAAGATACAGTGACAAAAAAGTGGGAATTCGATACCAAAAACCCACCCATCAACCACCTACAGACTACCATACATGCTAAAAATACACTAGGCAATGATCAAATACCCAAAAAAATCTAACCCAAAAACCCATTAGCAGTTGCAGATGCATGGAAGTTCAAAACCCAACAGTCAAAGGAGTGCTCAATGTTGAACACCTGTAGAAGATAGTCCACCCCAATCCTCACGACTTGTTTATGCTCTACCAGGGCCATCCCCTTCAAATCAAGAAGAAAGGGGTAGTATTTCAACACATCACCAAGTTTGTAGAAGCTACAGAAATAATGAGGCCGTGACACACCCATCCCTGAAATGGTGATAGTGAGGACCTCCTCTATACCAACTAGATGATCTGCAATGAAGTGTTGTCTCATCAAGGCCTCAACATCCTTCTTGGCCTTCCTTATCTCCAAGAAAACCACCAATAACTTGGAAGTAATGTGAGTCTCAACCTGCTTAGTCTCGCAATTCTTGATGAAGCCATTACCCAACACCATTTTCAACATAGCCAGGATGAACGAGTCATACTTTTCCAGAATCCTCTTAAGCCGTTGCTCAATAACCTCACCTTAAAAATCCAACTTCCTCACTGAGCTATCTAATTGAATTGGAGTATCGACTCCAATATTGGTTAATGTCTCTGCAGACATTTTTACCACAAACTTAGAGCATTCACCCATTGTAAACAAAAATAAACCACACCAATGACACACCACACCAACACTGCATAGCTCAACTATGGCGAAGAAACACCCAACAAGCAAATTATAGAAAGCCAATGGAGGCAGAGGTCACTTCAAAAATAATGAGATTGTTAGGTGTTAAACCCAACCACGCCAAGAACCACCTCACCAATTCATGAAGGCCTCCATTTTGCATGATCTTGTCCTTTCACATGGATCCCAAGGATGAACTTAAGGTGATGACACAAACATCCATAGTGGGCTTTGTATAATGGATTAATGGTTATCATTATTACACTGACAATAAGGTTAGGGAAATCTTGATTATGCCCACCTTACTTGACACCTAACCATAATAGCTATACCACCCACAACACCTACATCCATTGTGGCACCAAAATTGTTGACTGGGAATCCAAACACCTTTGTGTCACCCAATGTCTCAACCACATGAAATAATTGGTAGTGTCCTATGGCCCCACCACCCTAAAGGATTGCCTAGCAAATTTCAGCCCTTGTTACCTTTACTTCATTGCCATCAACCCAAAATTTGAGAGTGCATCCCCTTCAACATTCCCTTCATGTAGGATATGGTTGATTGTACCATCTCACACTTATCCAACAAAATCAAAGCAATATCTAGTTTTGCTGCTAGTTTCCAGTTTATGATCTTATGAGTGCATAAGACATTGATCACCAGTGAAGAATCACCCTCAATTACAACATGTTTAAGTTTTAGCTCTAGACACATCTTCAACCCCATAATTAATGCTTGCATTTCTACCATATTGTTCATTCTAGGTGAAAGAGACAACAAGTTTTCCAATGCATTTGTTGTTCCAATCCTTGATTATACATCTTGCCCTTGAGACGTCGTGATTTCCACGAGAGGTACCATAAAAGTTTAGTTTAATACCAACCTATATTAGGCAGCTCGACCACTTAACACTTTTCCTACTTTTTTCTATCCTTGAGCCACCTTCCCCACATACTGGAGGAATGATCAAATTGAACCAGCTTTGACACATCCTTGCATCCCATTTGGTGAAAGTTGTATTTCTACTGGGCAAGACCCCCAACCTTGAATTGACCAATTCAACTATATAGGCCTCGATCTTATTTTGCAATGCTTGAATGGGAATTTCTTTGTCCTGGAATATCTATCTATTCTATTCAATCTAAATTTCCCAAATTAGCATTAGGGGACTGGAAACCCAAAGTGTGTGATATAGAACTTGTTTATGGAGGGATAGGCACCCAAGGAGCTAGTACAGGAGGTTGTTTGGTAGCATCGTCTACCACTGAAGTTTGGAAATCAACCATCTCCAACAACATTGAGTGAATAGGCAATTCAAAAATAGATGGTCACCAGTCTCTTCATCTTGCTTACAAAGGATACACTTGGAGGGGCCATAGTAGCCCATTTTAACAAATCTTTCCACTGTAAGTGCCAATCCTTGGGATGCTACCCAGGTGAAGATGCTGGCCTTTGGAAAAAAAGTAGAGTTCCAACAAAGATCTTTGGGCATGTTAGCCACTATGATTCCAAGCTTTGTGAACTTCCTATAGCCTTATTTAGCATTATAGACCCTAGAGGGGGATGCATCCCAATGAAATGCATCATGTCCTTCCCTTAAACAGAAAATCCATTCATTCAACATCTTTTCAAACACTTCCACCTCCCCATGCTCCAATCCCAAGCTACGTAGAATTTTCCATTGATGTGTGATGCATCCTTCCTGTGTTGTGACTATTAGATAGTCTCTTACCTTATCTCCCCATGCCAATTTTGTTACCATTTTGATGTTTTCAAACTCAACCTTTCCCACCAAGATGGGATAACCATCCCATGAGTCTTCCCATAAGTCTTCCATCCTTCCATCCTTGACTTCCCAAGTTAAGTGATCCAAAATCAAATCCCTGTAACTACTTATGAAATTCTAAATCCTCGAGCCCTTAGGAAGTGAGCTGTAAATGAAAGTGTTGTTTTCCTACTCATCTAGATACTTGGCCTTCAATATTCTTACCCATTTAAGGTTCGGTTTTGTGTGAATAGCTTAGATGAGCTTCACCCTCATTGCCTTATTCTGGAGAAGAATATTTTTCAGCCTAGTTTTGGCTTTCTCCTTGCTTTCACATATTTTTTTCCATTTGACCCAAGGGTATTTGAATTGGTCCAAGGGGTCTTTCGAAAAAAAATCATCTTTTTGTTCAGTTTCTTGGAAGCACCAACTAAGAGAGGGAGGCATGGGATCAAGTAGGTGGGCAAGGAAAAAACCTATTGATCTGAGTTTGGCCAATTGACCAACCCACGAGAGCCACCGATTCTTCCATGATGCTATTTTATTATTGAAATTTTCTATCAACCCATCCCATATGTTACTTGGTTGAATTCCCTTCACTAGGGGGAGCCCAATATATATTTGCAAGGAAGAGAACCTTTTTTGAATTTCAAAATTTTCATAATATGATTTTCTCTCCTTGTAGGGGTGTTGCAAAAGAATACTTCATATTTTTCTAAACTTACCTCCTGACCTAACACACCTGAGTATTTGCTTAGAATTTCCTTGAAATGATGAGGTTCCCTTTCTCGTGCTGTGCCAAAGAGCATAATATCATTAGTAAATTGTTGATGGGTAGATTTTGATAAACCACTTGTGATCTACACTCCAATCACCTTTCCTACCCACCAAGCACTAGAGATTGATCTTCTGAGTGCCTCAAACATAATGATAAACAAAAAAGGAGAGATGGGATCCCCCTGGCAAAGACCCTGAGAAGCATTGAAAAATCCTTCAGGGGATTTGTTGAGTAGAACTGAATACCTTGGGTAGGAAATCTAGTTGAAGATCCAATCCAACCACACCCTATTGAAACTAAAGCCTTCCAAGACTTTGAAGAGGAAGCACCAATTGACCCTGTCATAGGCCTTTTTAATATCTAGCTTTAGGAGCATGGCTTGTTTCTTCATTCTATGAATTGAGTGAAATGCCTCCTAAGCAATAGTGAACCATTGAGAATCGATCTACTAGGGACAAAACTAGTCTATTCTTCTAAAATGATGTCAAGAAGGATCTTCTTGATCCTCTTAGCAATTAATTTTGCTAGTATCTTATAAATAGTACATTGCAAAGGGCAATTGACCTATATTCATCTAGGCGTTCAGGCTTCTCCTTTTTTGGGGTGAGAGCAGTAAATGTATTCTTAATCTCTTTGAGAATCTGACTTGAGCTTCTGGATTCTTCAATGGTTGAGCAGTGATGTCTTTCCCAAAGATATCCCAACATTTCTAAAAGAATCTAGTTGGGAATCCATCTAATCCTAGAGCCTTGTTCAGATGGAGCTGGAAGAGGGAGGATTTGACTTCTTGCTCACTAAACTTGTTGTTCAACATATCATTCTAAGCATTTGAGACCAACTTGGGGATACCATTTAGGAGTTCCCATTGTGCTATTAAATTGGACCCCTCCCAATCATTTAGCAAGTTTTGGAAATGTTCAACAACAACATTCTTGACATCCTCAACTTTGTCCAGGGTTTTTCCATCACTTAATTTAATGCAAGTAATGCAATTGATTTCTTTGTGTAGCTTAGTTGAGTTATGGAAAAATTTCGTGTTCTTATCCTTGACATTGGGCTAGGCCTCCCTGGATTTTTGTCTCTCGAAAATTTTCTCCTTTGCCAAAAGATCATTCATTTCCTTCAAGAGCTCTTTCTCTTCCAAAAAGCACTAATTATCCATTCCATTTTCAATGATCCTTTTAGAGAGCTCTTTCAAAGCCTCTTCACACCTCTACTTCTCGACAAGTGTTCTTAAAACTTTGCTTGTTCTATTTTTTCAAATTCTGCTTGATTACCTTCAACTTGGTTGCAATGCAGAACATCTTCGAGCCACTAGGATGACACTCTTCCCACCACATCTTAATGAGATGGAAGAAATTTTTGTCTTTAAACCAGATGTTTTCAAACTTGAAGAGGCATATAGCTAATCCCCTTTCCCCAAAAATATCCAAACCCACTAGAAAGTGGTATGATCCAGATCTAGGGAGGATCTAATAATGAAGAGTATATGGAAAACAACTAAGATTGCTTCTGAACAAAAATCTATCTAGTTTCTTAGAAATGCTATAGAAACTGAGTCTCCTATCAAGGTCCATGTGTAATGACCACTTCTTGTGTTTAGGTCAATTAGCATGTTTCTTTCCACAAAGTGTTCAAAATCTACACGATACTTCAATTTTCTCCCAACATTATCTTTCTTAAATTTGATGATTTTAGAATGGCATTGAAATCCCCACCTAATATATAGAATTCAAAGGTAGGGAGACCATAAATATTGTCCAATTCACTCCAAACATGTCTTTTTTGAATGTAGAACTATTTGGACCATAAACATTAACTTGTAGGAAACAAAAATTTGAGGCAAAACTTCTTACCTTGTAGGTGAGCCACGATCTATTGGTGACTAGATCTTCGATGATGACTAGTTGAGGTTTCTAGAGAATAAAAAAACCACCAAAAGGAACCTCGATGTTGGCTCCAAATGATTTCCACGACTTCATTTTCTTCCCAAAACTAGCTTTCTTATGTTCTCTGAGTTTAGTCTCTTGCAGTAAACAAATGTCTAGTTGCACAAAATTTAGTTGATGCTTGATTAGGCATCACTTGTTAGGGGAATTAAGGTCCCTATCATTCCAAGTCATGAGTTTCATGGCTATTCAATAAGGGGCTCCCCCTTCCCTACTTTAAGCATGGTGTTGATTTTCTGTTAGTTGTTCGCTTCTCCATCTCATTTCAATTTATCTTGATTTGGGATCCTACCTCTCTTCTTGTTATCCCCACAATTAGGGGAAGATTTGGGGGGACCTTTTTGGCCTAAGCTGAGCTTGCAATGCTTAGGAGCCACATGGGGAGACACCTTTTGTCGCTTGATCAGTTTTTGCACTGATTCTTCATCCAACTAGTTGGGCTCCAAATTCTCCTAATCTTGCTCATGTATCCAGTCATCAAATGCATCATCTACCTCCATGTTGAGGGATCCACTCTTAGCAGCCGAAACGAACTCGACTAGTTCCTTACTAAATTCAATGAGGGATTCTAGGTCCTCCTCTCAGATGGTATTTCCCAATATATCAATTGCTTCAAAGAGTTTTTGATCTAGCGAATTGACTTTTCCTTGCACTTCTGAATTACCAACCATATCATCCTCACCCTTTGATTCATCTACATTTCCTTTTCCTTTGATGAAGACCCACTTGTAGCTTGTATCTCTTGATTAGGGAGTAACTTCAATTCACATGGAGACACTTGTTGCTTGGAAGCCTAGGAAGCATCACTAGGCTTCATCTCACCATGGGGTTTTTCAAGAGTTCGCCAACCCAAGATTTGAATCTGAAGGAGTCAATGGTTAAGTCTTGCTTCCACTACCCTTCACTAAAATTAGCCCAATATCCTTCCATATGACTCTATTAGGGCTATAACGTCCAAAATACCAAGCCTTTGTCTTCCCTCTCCCAAGTGCCCAACCTAGGGAATTCCAAAAGATATATATGTGTAGAACTTAAGAGTTATCCTCCACTATTTCCTAAGCACCCCACTAGGAGGTGGAACTTCAATTAATACATTTTATCTTCAATTTTACATTCCTAAAATAACATTTTAACATGAATTTATAGAAACCTATAAATTATCATTAATTAATATAAATTCAATATACATATACATTCTATTAAATTTTCTTAAATTAAATGTACAAGAATTCTATTTTCCTTTACAAAAGTAATGGGTACCTAAACTATTTAAACCATTTTCAAATGATAATAGTACAAACAGTTGTTGGGAAATTTTATTCTTTAATCCAATAGTTTAACATAAATTATGATATCAATTGGTGATATACAAGGATTAGATTACTACAATATAGAAATCTATTTTTTTAATGCAAATATAAAATGAAGTGTTCTTAGTCCTTGGTTTCCATGGAGAGATTTAATGGATTCAAATAATCAAATATAAAAATCAACAAACACTATAATTGCATCACATAACATAAGATTTATTGGAGAAATCCTTATGGAAAAAGCTTCACTAAGAAGAGAGGCCAAACATGTTTTAAATTTGAAATCAATATTACAATACAATCATACTTTTATTGTTCTCTTTGCCTCCAATTTGGTAGCACCTATGAACAATCTCAACACATCCAACTTGTCCCATTCTTGAAACCTAATCTCCTATTTTTCATTATCCTAGGGATCCAATTAATATACTTCAATGAAAAGGAAAACAATTGGTGGTTTAAAAAATAAGACGAATCTCAACAAGAGCCAAAAATGTCCAAAAATGACAATTCATGAATTCCTACATACATCAAAGGAAACTCAAGAGTCACTAAGTCTTCCCTCTCAGGAATCCAAGCCTCATGCACAACCTCTAAAATACCAAGTCTTTGTCCTCCCTCTCCCAAGTGCCTAACATAGGGAATTCGAAAAGACGTCTGTAGAACTTAAGAGTCATCCTCCACTCTTTCCTAAGCACCCCACTAGGAAAATGGAAATTTAATTAATATATCTTATCTTCACAAGTCACCTTTACCATTGTCAATGGATCCTTCCTTCTTAATGATTTTATTATAAATAATAGATATGATTACTCATTACAAGTTGATTTTCAATACTACCTTAAGTGCCTAAAGACACTTTTCAATGATCTTGGAAACATGTAAAGTGATATATAGGATTTATAAGGCACATGGTACCTAAATCCTAATAATAGTTAATAGGGGAAAGACCTTAGTATTTTTGCATGTTCCATTTGCTACTCCTTATACTATTAAAGGAAATTCAAAGAAAAAATGCCAAAATGACTCTAAATGACTTGTTTTGTTTTAATTACTCGCTTCATAGCTTATTTAGATTGTTAGTTTGTTATGCTTACTTCTTATTCAATCCTTTTACCAAAAAAACATTCTTTGTTTGACATTGATTTACATAATTTGAAACACTTTTCAAAGATGTTGAAAACATGTAAAATAACATAAAATTTGTAAAATACATGATACCTAAATCCTAACAACTACTAATAGAAAAAACAATATAACCTTTTTGCATGTTACATTTTATTTGAAAGTCAAACAATTTGATAGTTAATTAATAATGAACTTTTTAAACCTCAACCACTAATAAAAATAAATGATTACCCTTTTGAAAAAAAATTGCTTTTGATTATTAAACTATGTAATGTTTACCCATAACCCATAGTTAAGATTTTTTTAATGATCGCCATGATTAAAAATCATAAAAGAAAGGCCATACAATATATTTTTTTATTATTTTAGAATGGGGGTAAATTACTTTGAAAGTTCCTGACAGACCACGATGCCTACACGGCATACAAGGCTTACCTTCCCGTTAGTTAAGATTTTCCTTCGTAGAAGATCGACTGTGGAGATTGATGGGTGGGATGCATTGCGTTTTCCTACCACTCCCTTCAAAGCGCGTTAATGGATCAAATTCCATTTCCGCGGAGGGCTAATCCAACGTTGTTTATGTATTTCAATATATGGGCATACAGATCGTTATTCAGATCATGGCGTCTTTTTCTATTCCCTCAATTCATCTGCTATTTATATCGTTGATTTTAATATTTTTTCTGTTTGTATCGTGTTATTTGACATATGAATCTGTCTGGGAAGAGACAATTGTACAGTTTGAGATTGCGGTGAAGATTTTGCCTCTGATTCTGGTGTTACTTATACGTTGGCTGTCTTCAATGGAGAGACCTTTCAGCTTTGGTTTTGGGGAATCCAGGAGGAGAGAAAGTGTAGAACAGGAATATGGGAGCTCACCGTGGGGCGTGGCGTTGTTGCTTCTGTTATTGCTGGTTATGATCTCTTATCAACCCGTCTATTCGTGATCAGTGGTTGCCATTCTGGACAGGAACTTGGATTTTTTACTGTAAATGCTTCTAAGCACCAGAGAAAAGAGAGGAGGAGCTGATCGTAGGATCAATTCAAGCGAAGGCTCATCCAAAGGAGGATCAGATGCTCGAGATAACATGTTTTCTTCCCATATTACTTAATTTTATATCATGGCGGATACATTTCATATGTGCATTTGGAGCAACTGGAGGGGGAACACGCAATTTGATTGTGGTTTATATCACTTTTGGATTGAGGAAATAGTTATATACTTGGTTTTCCAACGGATTTGTAGGGCAAATTGTACCAGTAAGGTTTGCCGACCTTGTTTCATTCGTTCCATATTGTATTCAGATGTTGTCCAGTACGTATGGAAAAAAAGCAAGATTGTAAAAAAGCAGGGAAGCAACCGTTTCAGGTCTGAAAGAAAATCATAAATGCTGCCTTACGCGGAAAGTAAATTTGTTGCATTACGTTTCAATTAATTCAAAATGTTTTTAAAAAAATTTAAAATAGAAGAATTAATATTTCGCAGGATGTCTGAAGTGAAGTCTTAACATACATCATTATAACATCCGTTAACATGAATTATCTATCATTATGTAGGGTCAAAAAATGATTTCTTATCAAGATTAATCCCTTAATTACTTATTTGTTCTTATTTTCACTTCCACTTAATTTATATACATTAAATCTTTTTCATTTTTCCTTTTTTATTTGAAATTATTTTCACATCGATTCTATTATTAGAATGCATTTGTATATATTCATTTTCTGTTTCTAAATTTCTACTTTTTTGTGTTCTCAATCAATATTAAGTAGTTTGGGGTTGATTGTAAAACATTAAATTTTCAAATTAAAATTATGAAGTTCTTGATAGTTCCTTCTAGTTGTTGGGAGTCAGCTTGGTACACATGATTGTGTAATGTGTAATGTTTTGGCATTTAAAGACATTCAATATGCAATCAATTTGTATGGCTGATTAAAAAGAAATCATTAAAGCACACTTTTAATTTACTAAAGAGCATGGAAGATATTCTCCAAGCCATAAAATCAAACTATAAGGGGGGTTGACCTCGGAGAACATTATCCTTGTAATTTAACATTTTTAAAAAAATATTTTTAATACCAATGTCCTTATTTGCATTCAAGTATAAAAGGTTATAATGAATCAAGTTTCAAATGCCTATTATGTACCATACTAGATCCACACAATTAACAATCGATACATGTGTTTCTTGCAATTGACTTTGAGCTACATAGGATTGATTTGCAAGAAATTATAAGTTTGTTCTAATTGTGAGATAATGAACATATTGAGGACATCATTTTATGGGCATATCTACATCTCAACCAATTTCCCCAAAGTGAATGAGGCACCCAAAGCCAACATTAACCAGTTTAACCACTATGTCAACATGCCACATGATGTGCATATTTTCATCTAATACTCTTGAACCTATTAAAGAAGTCCTAGTGAATGCCAAAATGAATCTAAATTACTACATGATTTGTTGTTCTATGTTAAACACTTGATACATGACTAGTTTAGAGTGTGAGTTTATTATGTTTATTTCTACTTTAATCTTCTTATGAGAAGCATTCATTAATTGTCATTTATGTATAATATTTTTTCACCATTTCATTATTATTTAGACTATAACCAATCTCTTATTTAAATATTACATAGTTTAATTGTAATTTACACTTCATTCACCCAAAAAAATAGAAAACGATAACCTTATTTGTATTAATAAAAGTTTTCCTTCAAAATCAATATAGATATTTTAAATACATTTATATAAGATACATCAAAAAATATTAAAATCTTTAGATGTTCATAATAAATTTACATCATAGATTTAAACAACTCTCAAATTATATGTCTCAATTTCTTTCAAAATGATACATTTAGAATATCTATACTAATAATATTTATAAAATACTAACATATAAAATTTTAATTTAAAAAAAAAACCACCATAATTAACACTCAATTAAACAACGGTTACACCAAAACAAGAAAAAACAAAGAAAGAAAAAGGGATAAATTGGCGTAGAAAGTTCTTTAACAGACCACGATCCCCAAGCGGGACACAATTTCCACCTGATGTTTTCTTGCGAATTAAGGCTCCTCTTTGACCTTTTGAATAAGATCGACTGTTGAGATTGATGGATGGACGGAAGCATTACGTTGGCCTACCACTCCCTCCAAACCGTGTTGATATCATTTACGCGGGGAGTAAACCAATGTTGTTTTCCTATCTCAAACTCTGCGCGTCCAGATTGGTATTCAAAAGTGTTTTTTAACTTTGTCAGGGATGATCATGGCGTCTTTTCCCTTCTCTCGTTTCATCTTTCTAGTTATAGCGTTCATTTTAATTTTCTTCTGACTGTATCGTGGTATTTGACATACGAATCTGTGTGGAAAGAAACAAGTGTGCAGCCTGAGATTGTCGTGATGATGTTGCCTCTAATTATGGTGTCAGCCTTAGCTGGCCGTCTTCAATGGAGAAGCCTTCCACTAGGTTTAACTTTATGTTAACAGTAAGGCCCACAGCATTCGCTTTTAACGTTCAGCCTTTTCACGTTTACTCAGACCATTTGATTATAATATTGAGAAAACTGGAAGATTACAGACCACTAATCTTACAAGGATCTAAATATCCATTCTGTCAAAATCATTTGGAACATGATTGTGATTTAAGAAATGTAGACAGCAGGGACAGGCATTTCTACAAAAAGATTAAAATATGAGAATTTTTTTTAAATTTTTTTTTATTGAATCAATGTAAATAATATAAAAGGGAGGCAACGAGGGTTGTTGAAAGAGAAGCAACAATTATCTAGAGAACCGGGCTAACAAGTGTACATACAGACACTTAGCACAGCGACAAGGCCTCACAAAAACTAACAACTTTTAGAAGAACAAACAATTATCAAATGCTGAAACTGATTTAAACAAAATACATCATTAATATGGCACTGTAAAATCTGCCTCAACATCACAAGCAACATACAACAGAACAACCACCTATCCAATTCTAAATTTAAACAATTGCTGAAGTTGTTTTGAATAAAACACATCATTTGTATGGAGCTGCAAAATCTGTCATTTAATCATGTCCAAATGATTGCTGATCTTCATATTCACGTTGTGGCCTCCCTGCAATTGAGAACATAAGAAAACAATTTGCAACATAATGTCAGAGTAAAACCGTAGCATTTCTGTTTCCAAATTAACATCATCATCTGCAAATACAACCAAACATCTACATTTCCATAAATTAAAAAGCACAATTTGCCAAATGGAGTCAGCAATAATATTATTATGAAGGGCAATGCCCAAAATTGATTCTTTCCAGCTCAACTTGTGCTCAAAAATTGCAGGAAGGTAAGTAAAAATAGCCCTCCATTTCCTTTTTGTCACAAAAAAGTCCCAAAAAATATGTTTCAATCTTTCAGTATGTTTACAAAAGCGACATTTCACATCATGAATCTGCATGTACCCCAATCGATCACCAACTGGTAACTTATAGTGCAAGAGTTTCCACACTAGGAGTTGAACATTAGCCTCAATTTTAGAATGCCAGATTTGAATACTCAGGTTCTTCCATGTAGATTCATAGAACCTATACTTCCATTTCTGGTTCAACTTGGGATTTAATGGCAAATGAGTGAGCATATTTAAGTTGAATTTCTTAAGAGGAAACAAGGAAAACTGACACTTGGACAACCACCGTGAATCCTTGAATGGATTGCAATGAAGGGGTGTACACAATTTCATGATCAGGTCAAAAAAAACCAACGACTTAACAAAAATAGTAAAAAATCTTGTATTTACAATTTAAACCCAGGTTAGTCTTGAGTGATTGCCAGTTGACCCACTCATGAGCAGAAAAGTCCCACAAGTCCCCAAACCTTTGACCTCCTTTCCTAAATAAATAATAAGCCATCTTAGGAAAAGCAACGACAAGAGACTAACCATGATATTGTACCAGTTTATTCCACCAGATTGATGAAAAACCAAAGTTGAACCCATGTTGAAGGGTGCTATTCCAATCCAAAAAGTTATTGACTTGCTGCCATGCCTTCTAGATTGAAAGAAGGGGAAAGGAAGCCTTGAGGTGGAAGAAAGGTGCTAGTAACCATAAGAAGCTACGAACCATTTTAACCAGATCCTCATATCATTTTTTGGAAGGCATCCAACATGAAGAATAGTAAACATGTGAGGCCAAAAAACTGGATTCACAACTTGAATTCTTCTAGCAAGAGACATAAATTTATTCCCCCAATTACAAAATCTATTCTTTAATCTCTATAGATACTAGTTCCACATCTCAGAAATTGAGGTCCCCATTCCAAACTAGGGATGCCAAGATACTCAGTAATATGCCCATGTTTAATTTGCTTCCACTCTTTAGGGATCCACCACGAGGGTGAACCAGATTGAACCATCAAATATTTAGTCTTATGGTGGGCTAATTTTGATCTAGACACTTTACAATACAAATTAAGGACTCCCATAACAAGATTGATCTCCATCGCAGAATTTTGATAAACAACATACTATTATCTGCAAAGTGCGAGTTGATCACTACAAAATTATGTGGGATAGAAATACCCTTAATTAGATCCAATTGATTATATTCTTGCAGCAAGTATCCAAGTGCATCAGTAGCCAACACATACAAAAATGGGGACAAGGGGCAACCTTGTCTAATGGAATGTTGTAAGGGAAAGACATTAGTGAACTCTTTATTGATCAATAATTGAGCATTAGCGTCATTAAACAACATCTGAATGTGATTACATAGCTTGGGGCCAAAAATCAACCATTGTAACATTTTAATTATGAAACCCCAATGCATTCTATCATATGCTTTATCAAAATCTAGTTTGACCAAAAGGGCTTGATGATCGGATTGTTGAGTCCATTCCAACATTTCCCACGCAAGGACCAAGTTATCCAAGATGAATCTCCCTCCAAGAAACCTAGTTTGTTTAGGTCTTACTATTTCCTTTACAATTGGTTTGATTCTTTTTGCTATAGCCTTAGCAATAATCTTGTATGAGGTATTAAGTAGCGTGATTGGACGCCAACCTGAAATAGTATCCTCATTTTTCCCCTTCAGAAGGAGCTTAATTAGACCTTTGTTTATATTTGGCCCTAAAGAACCATGCTCCAAGGCTTCTAGATAAACTAGGTAGAAATCATCTTTAATGTGAGGCCACATTTTCTGGTAAAATTCAACTGGCAACCCATCAACACCTGGACTTTTTAAGAAGGCATAGAACACATAGCATGCTCTAAGTCTTCAAGACATAGGATACGATCAATAAACTTGCTATATTCAAATTCCACCCTTCTAGTAATGATCTCTTGAAGCATATCTTCCAAGATAGCTTGAGCATCCTGCCAATGTGAGTCTTCTTTGAAAAATTCCTCATAATACTTTTGAAACAATTCTTTAATCTAAGCCTATTTTGTATGAACCAAAATAGCCTCGTCTTGAATAGCCCCAATGAATTCTTTCTTATGCTTGTAATTAAAATACTTAAAGAAGTAGTTAGAGCCATGATTCCCCACTTTAATCTAGTGTAATCTGGCCCTGATTTTAGCTCCTTGCCCCTTATAATTATCCATTTTATGAATTTGAGTTTCTATAACAACCACTGAAGTTTGTAAATTACAATTATACGGGTCATTATTAAGTAATTTTTTTTTTGTTCTAACTTCCCTTGAAGGGATTTTAACTTCCATTTTCGTTTCCAAGAAATTCTTCTACCAAAGGCATGTAGGAATTCAACACATTTCAAAATAGCATTATGCCACCATTGTCTATAGGATTCCCATTCATTTGGTTTGGGGAAGGAATTCCAAAGGCCCACTAAAGCTCCAACACACAAAGGGTTTTTTAAATGAGACACATTAAGCTTATAAGGTAACTTAGAGTTCACATTACTATTATCAGCTCCAACGACTGTACAAATGATAGGGTAGTGGTCAGAGAGGGTTGAATAATAGTCAACCTAAACCATCAACCCTAAGGACTCCTGGTAAACAAAAATATTTGAAGAAATATAAAATTTGTTAAGTCTGCTCAACTTCCTATCCTTCCCAAATATACAATTAGACTAGGTGAACCAGTTGGTATCATGACTACCCCTCTTGTTATGAATTGGATCAACCACACCTAATGTATTGTGACATAGCAACCATTTGTGAAATTCTTCATTATTCAACTTGAGATGAGTGAACCAACTTCGATCATTATGGTGCTCTACCATATTGAAATCACCTCTAATAACCCAATCCGCATTATGGAGGTGTTTAGCCATCCAATCCCACAATTCAAATCTATCTTTAGCAGAGTGAGCAACATACACTAAGAAAAATCCAATAGGTTGGTCATTGATAAAGGTCAAGGCCCACACACAACTATGAGAGGGGTCTTCACCTTTATCAATGACAAACTTATAGACCCATGAGGCTAAACCAATCACTTCCCCCCTACCTTATCTATGTGAAGTATAAAGAAAAGATGCATCTCTCCATGATACGTTAGATAGAGAAGAAGCAAGACAAAGACCATTAAGTTTAACCTCCTGAAAGAAAATAATATTAGGTTTCCACTTCCCAATGACATCCTTTACACAATATTTATGATGAGGGAGAGACATCCCTCTTACATTCCATGACAAGATATTGTAATTAATGGAAAAGTAGAGATAGAAAGGTCCTCCTCTTGTGGCAGTGCTTCAAACTAGTTGAATAATACAATTGCAAACTCAAAATTATCCAAATCTTTTGTCAAAGGAGGCAGGGACCTAGATCTCTATCTAGTAGGTGGGGGAGACCTAGATCTCTATCTAGTAGGAGGGGGGGAATTAGAAGTTTCATTTCTAGATTTATGGCTGCAATGAGAGGATGAGGGTTGGATACCTAGAAGTACACTTCCCCCATTTGACACCAATTCACCATTTTGACCTATAACTGGACTAGAAGGTTTTTGTCTCTTTCTCACGATTTTCCATCCATCCTACAACTCTTCATCTTGGAGATCTAGGTTATTAAGGGTCATATTTTTAGTTTTCTGAGTTGCAGAAGGTGGGTGATGCAATTTAGCTTGAACTAAATATTTAAGAGCAGTTGTGGGCACCTTGTTATTAGTTTGTGATTGTTTGGGTGGCATTTCAACAAAGGACTGTAACGATTTATTTTTTCTAATAGGACAATCTTTGATCAAATGTCCTTCTTGACAGTAGTAAAAACATGCATTAGGTTTGTTCAAATAAACAACTTGCTGACCAAATGCAAACCCTAGTTCACTGAGCTTAATATTTTCAGGAAATGGCTAGTTCAAGTCCATTTCCACACATACCCTTGGATGCACCCTTAGACTGGAAATTTTTTTTGAGTTATTCTTGCACTAAATAACCCTACCAAGTTGAGAAACAATTTTTTGAAGGAAAGGTCTAAAATCCAGTTTGAAAAAAGGGAGTGCTACCCACATAGGATAACAAAACCTGGAAGGGCCCTCTAGATGAAATTCAAGAGTCCATGCTTGCAAGTAGCATATCTGACCACATATTACCCAAGTCCCATATTGTAAAACTACCTAAGCATGTTCAACAGATTTAAATGAGCAAGAAACATATCCCTTTTCTAAACCTCTCATTGATTCAATTTCCCACCCTCAGTTTTCCCAGTTTAGTTTAGTCTATTTGAAAAAATATGCCTTAGATGGGATGCCTCTTAAAAAAATAGAATCACAGATTTTCTTTGGCACTTAAGAAATGCAGTCTATAACATCATCTGGGAGCAAAAATTCTAGGGTTTTAAATTTTTTTTTGCTACTAGGATCCTCCATTGCACAGTCATTCTTGCCTCCATTACTGCCTTCTATATTTATGGTAGCAAGCTCTCCATTATCGATGTCAAACTCAACAATTTCTATTTCATCATTGGGCTTCCTACTGTCACCATTAGAAAGAGACCCACTGTCATTTCTTTCCTTAGCATTCAGTCTCATCGTGGAACCACTAAAATAGAAAGGAAAACCCTATAGAGCACCCCACAGAAGGTGGACATGACCACAACATTGTGCCCAAGCTAAACTTGCAGATGCCTAAAGAAACGATAGAAAGGTCACTCCCGAATAGGCCCAAAGGAGAAAATGACACTCAAAATTCAACAATAAGCTCCCAAACAGGCACAAAGGAGAAAATGACACCCGAAAATACTAAATGAGAAGAAAATGGTTCTGAAAATCACTAGGTAGAAACATAGAGGACACTGAAAATGCTGAGGGTTTCAAAATGACACCATCATTCGCTCCCTCTCTCAATTCCTTGTACCTAAGTCTAAAACATGAGATTTGGTAATGTTTACCAGTGACATGATGGGTTATAAATGATATAATTGTGTCTAAAATTATTTCATGATATCTTAATCCTTTGATCATTGATTCTTAAATTCACATTTTTATTTCTAAGTTTGATTTTCACCATCTTGAATTATATTTGTGGGCATCTACATGAATTCGCTAAAATTTGGGGAAAAAATTCTTCACTTTTAAAATAGAATGAAGCAAATTGCACAAGAGAATAATATAATAGTAAACATACTAAAAATACTTGATAATACTTGAGAATAATAAATCATTTCATTGGGGCTAACCTTTGAAAATCTCCAAGAAGAACACAATTCACAATATGATGATGATAACCTAATTACTAGCTCCTATATACTTTACTTATGTCTTGGATGTCACCTAGGTTTCAATTTAGATACCTGGATATGAAACCTAAGATGAATTAATTATCTAAATAAAAATATAGTTTTAATATTCACATAATTTAATTAAAATTTAAGTTAACCAAAAACTGACTACTCATAACCCTATGCACACTATACTTAAAGGGTGTAGCATGCTACCTCAATAAGGTGCTGTCATAATAGTGGTTTACAATGCCTGAGAGGAACGAATTTATTTGAAATCACATATTTTTAGAAAATATAATGATTTAAGCCTTAAAAAGTTCCATTTTAAGGATTCCAATTGAAGAGGGTTTGATCAAATCACCTTAGATCAAACCCCCTTGGATAGAACCTCGCTAGTTTTAAACCATACCTATAAATGCATCTCCTTTACACCTATCAAAATGCTGATAAAAAATCACTTTTGATTTAGCTTTTGGGGGATCAAATGAATTCATTTAAAATTTATTTCAAATGATTATGGTATTCCTTAGAACAAGCTATCCAATGAATATAATTTTAATATGTTTTGGTTTTGTTATGTATTTGTTTTTTTAAGTTTTATTAAACATAGGTTTTTCATCGAAAATGAATTTCTTTGTTCTTCACATGTGGAAAAATAGAAGATTATAAAAAAAAAATTGAAAAATATGAGTGCATCAGATATTGAAGTCCTTGATCCAACAAAAAATAAATAAAATTTTGACATATAAAAAAGTTAGCATTATACTGGCGTTGTGTTTGAATTGTAATTGTTTGACTTTGAAACTTGATTAAGGAAAAATATTCAATTAAAACTATCTAACCAAGTGGAAGCACTAGATATCAGAGTTACAAATCTAAATTTGAAAGAATTAGAATTTTATCCTTCATGGAAAAAAAGTTATGCATTATACGGTGTGCATCACTTTTTAAAAATGTTGTTTTCTAAAAAAAATCAATTTTCGTGGGAGATGGAAAAAGAAGTGCAATTTGATTCCAAAAATTTTGAAAAAAATATTTTTAGAATCTATAGAAAAAATTTGATGAGACTCTAGTTTTCACCATCTTCAAATTCCTCACAGTTTAGCCGCCATAGGTGCCCGAATGTGAAGATTCAGTTAAAAATAATAATTTCAGTGTCCAGTTTGGCCAAAAATTGTAAACCACTATTATGGGATCAGGGTCTTGTCAAAGAAGAATTATCCTTGGAATTGACCTCCTATGAATACTTTTGCACAAAATCCTCATTTTTTCACATACCACCTTCAACTAGAGAGTTTTCCCATATGATCAATTACTCTATGATTACCTTCATACATAACCTCTTAGTCCATGTTTAAAGAGTTCCCTTAGGATTGACATTCCTCATAAAGCTCTAGTAGCCCAATCTACACTATAAATCTATCATATAACCTTCTTCAAGCATGAAACATGGATAATTAAAAATATTTCCATTGAAATAGGTAACTCTAATTTATAGGATACACTATCAATCCCTTGCAAAACCTTATAAGGACCATACTACTTGGGTGAAAGCTTGCTATATTTCTGTTGTTGTAGTGACATTTTATTGTATGGTTGTAATCACTCAAAGGTCCAATCTCTCGGGTATGTGCAGGATCATGGGGTTATTAACATAATTTGAAAAATATGTAAGAACAAAAGTTGTAGCAAATTGAATGAAGTTTCTAGGCTAATAGTCCTTTTTTGGAAAAAAGTAAATTTGTTTTGAGAAAATTTGAAATTTCAATGTAGTGGTACTAAACTTTTTGGAAATTGATAAGAAGCAGGTGTGTGTCTGACCACCCTAAGTAGAAGAAAAACATAATATTTTTTTCTAAATTTTTAAATATAAGTAGAGGACACATGTTCGGATGTGCCAATTTTTTTTTGTAATTTTTTTCCATGTAAATAATTAGTTATGATTTTTTTACTAGAACTTTTCAAAATTATTAAAACGTCTATGTCTAACCACCATAACCTGGTCAAAAAATTATGAAATTCATTTCTTTTTTATCCTATAGTATGCAAAGCATAGAATGTCGTATCTTGTAGATTCGAAAAATGTTAAGTAGTTTGAAAGTTATAGAAGTTTTTCAATCAGCCTATCAATCAAGACTTTATACATAATATAAGTAGAAAATCAATAATAATTATTTATTTAATTCAAAATAAGGCAAAAGTTATATTGGTGGAAAGATGACCATTTTTTCTATAAACCTTTTTCATTTGATGAAATTCAGGTAAGAAAAACATCGTCAGCCACAAGGGTGAACTTTAGAAAACTAAACAAATTTTCAAAAACATGTTTTTTGGGTTGACTTTCCAAGTCAAGAAATACCAAACCAAATCCCAAATAGATATCCAGTTTGGTTTGGTATTACCAAACTAAAATGGATATCAATTCGTACTAGATATCTGTTTTGTTTTTGAAAATGGATATCCATTACTGGACAGATATCCATTATTAGATGAATATCCGTTATTAGATGAATATCTATTATTAGATGAATATCCATTAATTATATTTTTGTTATGTTATTTATAATACATAATATTATATAATATGTATTATGTATTTATAATACATAAATATATAATATTATGTATTATATAATATATTATATATTATGTATTATTATATTATATAAATTATTATATTATATATATTAATATATATAATATTATAATATGTATTATATATTATATTGTATACTATATAGTACATATATTAAATTATATAATATATTATTAAATTATATATTAATTAATATAATATAATAATTTTTTTACCCCTTTTTAAAAATAAATAAATAAATAAATAAATATATATATAAAATATAATATATAATATATATTATTATATGGGTAGAATGGCGTCGTTGCCGAATTACCATTGTTCTAGGGCTGCGGGAGCTTCTGAAGTTTCTGGCTCCACAAGTGCTTCCCATGGACGTGGCGAGGCTTCTGCTTTCACTTCTCTGGGAGATTGCCCAATGGTGAGTAAGGATTTTTAAGGAAAATTTGGTCGGATTCCTTCCTATAATGCGTTGTTTTCTGCTAATGGTGATAATGCTCAGGCTGCAGTTGGAGGGGGGTGCATGGGTGATTCGGTTGGTGCCTGTCATTGACCCTTAGTTGAAGGAATAAATTTGAGTTTTGGGGCTCGATTTAACAGTGCTTCAGTTGTCCGCGGTTCATGCCCTAGCTTGGCTAGGGATTTTCTTAATCTGTGTTATGAGGTTTCTCTGATGATGCAAAATTCCCTTGATGTCGCCTCTTATCCCTCTCAATGCCATAAGGTTTCTCTTGGATTGTCAAAGCTATTTTCCAATAGGGGCACGTAACCACCTTCTGCTAATATTGGCTCACAGGATAGGTGTGGGGTTGGGAGCCTGGCAGATGGTGCTTCTTCAGGATCCTCATCGACTGCCAAAAAATTGCTTTCTGGAGCCAAACCAGGGACAAATATATCTTTTTTGGATGCAGTTAAAAATGGGCAAGGATTCAAGGTACAATCTATGGATGTCCCTAGTCTGGCGCCTCATTGGAATGCACTGGGGTTGATGCCCCTGCTGCATCATCAAATTCAAAACTCCCAAGTGTAACCTGCAAGAGGGGTGTTCAGTGCTGAGAGGAACCTCTGAAATTGAACTTTGATGCCACTTTACTGAAGGAATTGCATGAAAATGAATTGTTCTTTTCTGAGAGTGGGTTAATAGGTAGGTTCAATGAATTTTGGCCCAGTCTGGATCCAATGTTGCATGAGTGGATTTCAAAATCACGGACTCCCTTGATGAAAAAGAACCTAGAAATTTATCCCAATGCAAGAGGCTTTTTTACAGTTGTTTTTGACAACAAGCAAGACATAAATGTCATTTTCAATCACACATGGTTATGGGGAGAGAGTTCACTATTTTTAAAACCATGGCATCCAAATTTTGATCCAACCACTGAATCATTCTCAGTTATGCCGATCTGGGTCCGGCTTCCAAATCTCCCTCTCCACTATTGGTTTGAATCTTGTTTTGTAGCAATTGGCAATACCCTTGGAAATTTCATATGTTCAGATGAAAAATCAAGAGATTACATTCACACAACCTTCGCTAGGATCCTGGTTGAGCTAGACACCTCCAAAGCTCTTCCGGCTGAAATCATCTTGAATGCGAATGGAAATAACTGGCATTAATCATTGGATTACGAAGGAGTAACATTCAGGTGTAGAAGATGCTACAAAATTGGTCACATGGCAACAAATTGTCCAAACATAAAATCTCAAACAAAATGAGTGACATCATGGTGGAAAGATGCTACTCCGAAACATTATTCTGTGTTCAATACACCCAAAATTTGTGATAACATGATGGAGGGGAAGGTTGATGAGGCTCCTAAATACTTAGATTTTGAACATGAATTGACTCTTGTTAATAGCAGGGAAGCTACTTCTCAAGGCCCAATAGTAGCAGGTGAAGGTTCCAATACCACAACTACTAAGTGTTGTTCCCCTTAGGCTCCAATACAAAACTTAAAGGATTCAATTGATAGTGATGTTGGAAATGATTGGCAAACAGTAAAGAAAAAGAAGAGGAATCCCAGTCAAATTGGGGAAGCTTCCAAAAAAATGCAACAACAAAATGAAAGGGAAATTGATAGGCATAAAGCAGAAAAAAAAAGAAATGCTTATCCTCAAATTAAAGGAACTCAAAAATAAGCTAGGCTCTCAAGTTGAACTAGTTGTCAACATTCAACAAGCAATGACTGCCAGGAATCTATTTCATAATTTGAACTGATATGGACAATTTTTGGAATATGAACTATGCATAGGAGTAGTTGGGTGGTTGGTAATATAGGTATGTTATTGTCTTTTAATCTAGGATGAAAATTTGGACAAGTAGGTAGATATTTGTGTGGTCCAAAATAATCATGGTTGTATAAATCAGATATAGTTTCATGCATGGGGATAAGATCCCTCTTTTGTGATCTCAACTAGTACTGGCCAGTCTTATTTCCAACATCTTTATAAAACACTCTTACCAATAAAATAAAATAAAATAAAAAAAAAAAAAATTATTATATTATATTATATTATTATAATATATAATATTATGTTATATATATTGATATATATCATATATATATTATTAAATATTATACTATATAGTACATATTTTCTGTATAGTATACTATATATTATATATAGTATACATATTAATTATTATATATATTAATTATTATATATATATATATTATAGTATATATGTGAAATATTATATATTAGATTAATATTATGTAATATATATTATACATATTATATAATATATTTAATACATAGTATATTATATATTTATTAATGTGCAACCAATTCACAAGAAAGAGAGAGAGGGAGGGAGAATACCTTAGAAGTGGGAGTGAAAGACCTGAGAGGGTTGGGGAGAGAGAGCTAAGAGGGAGGGAGAGAGGGGGGGAGAGGGGGAGGTATAGAGGGAAGGAGAGATAGATATATATAGTTTGGAGGTAGAAAGGGAGCGAGGGAGAGAGAGAGTGAGAGAGAAATAATTGAGAGGGAGAGAGGGAGATTGAGAGTCTTGAGATGGAGAGAGAGAAAGAGACTTGAGAGGGAGAGAGGAAGGGAGAGAATCCAAGAGAGAGACTTGAGAGAGACAGAGGGGGCCCTCAGAGTGAGAGTGAGAGTGAGAGAGAGAGAGAGAGAGCTGAGAGGGAGGGAGAGAGAGAGACTTGATCTAGGGAGAGATAGAGACTTGAGAAGGAGAGAGGGAGGGAGAGAGGAAGCTTTGAGAGATGAGAGAGAGAGAGGGATGGGAGGGACCTGAGAGTGAGAGGGAGAGATAGATGAAGAGTTGAGACAGAGAGAGGGACAAAGAGACAAAGAGAGAGGGAGAGAGAGGGAGAGATGGGGAGAGAGGGTGAGGGAGAGACCTTAGAGAGAGGGAGAGAGAGAGTTGAGAGGAAGAGTGTTTTCCCGTGTTGGGATGGGCTCTAGAATAAGAAGTGATAAAACCATAAAAAAAAACTAGTACAACTTAATTCAACATTCATTCCATTAAAAACTTCAAGTTTAATAACATGCCATTAGATCATTCATGTAAAAGACCATAAAATCATCATGAATATGAATCACTATCTTCCAATCATGGTACATAAACAAGAACATTATGCAACTTTAAAAAAAAATCCTTAGAAGACATCAAGATACATGTTAATTAGATAGTTCATGTGAAATCTATACAATAATTATGATCAACAAATAAGTCATCAGTCAACCATGATGCATGAATAAACACTATATACATTAACAAATAATAAATTAATAGATTATTTAATATTTATTACTAAATTTTTGTCTCATCATTATACCATTAAATATTCATAAATTCAACACTAAAAATATCCATCTAACCAAATTCTTTATAAAATATCCATCCGACAAAATTCTTTATAAAATATCCATCCAAGATAAAAAAATTTATAAATAGATCATTGTCTTAATAAAGTTTTGTAGCTCTTAGTTGCATCTATTCATTTATTTGTGTTTTCCTCTTTAGATTGGGACTATCTCCTTTCCTCTATCCATCATTGATGCTCATCTAATTCCACTTCCATGGACCTACACCCATCAAAAACAATTTGCATTTTTGATGCAAAACACATTAATAATGGGTGAACACATTCTTCATTTTGAATAGTGTTAACTTGATCCTGAATGGTTCTAACATTCACATCGACTTGTTCTCTAAAGCAAGCACCATCAGGTGTAGGTGGTGGAGGTTGGGGGTTTTGAGGTGGAGTGCGTGGAGGTGGAGTGGTTGGAGCTAGAG
Organism: Sequoia sempervirens; assembly: GCA_007258455.2. Taxonomy (NCBI): domain Eukaryota; kingdom Viridiplantae; phylum Streptophyta; class Pinopsida; order Cupressales; family Cupressaceae; genus Sequoia; species Sequoia sempervirens. The sequence continues at coordinate 7,031,946 of VDFB02128519.1, read as the reverse complement.
GGTGTGGATCCATGATTTAGATATAAGTGAACCTACATTAAATTTGTAATTTAAAAATGTAAGATACATGTTTAAAATCCCCTTAAACCATTCAATATAAATGACTTAATTGAATACAAATGAAAAAATGTGTAAATCTCATTTATGTCTAAGTCATGTAAATGGAAAACAAATAATTGTTAAAGTGATGTGAAATCTCATTTAAAAATACATTAAATTTTTACCTTGCTACAATGTGGAAGTGTTAAGCTCCAAATTGATTCAAAAAAGGTGGAAGTGTTATGCTCCAAATTGCCAATACTAAGTGAATCTATATACATATTTAGTAATGGTTAAACAAAACTTGTCCCTGCAGCCATAGGGAAATGGGAAAATTTAATGGGCAATAATTGATGGGCTGTGCAGGAGGCTATCATTTGTATATGATTCAATATAATAGCCTCCTACATAGCACATCGATTATTACCCATTCACTTCGCCCATTTCCCTATGGTTGCAGGGACAAGTTTTGTCTAGTCTGTACTAACAATGGATCCAGATTCACCAAGAATTGGAAATTTAGAGCACTTCCAACAAGGATCCTTTCTATTTTGAGAGCTAAGGAGAGTCAAAATCATTAAAAAATTAAAAAACAAATTGTTTAGCAAAGAAATACTAACTTAAAAATAAGAAACAAAGCAATAATTTAAGAAACATGAAAATAAGTGATAAAGAATAATGAAAAATAGACAAGAATGTAAAACAATTTAAAAAAAGGGAGAAAGGGGGTAATGAAAGTTCTATTTTATGCTTGTTTAGTATGCTAGGTTCAATTTTATGCTTTTTTTCTAGTAATGAAGGTTCCATTTTTTTGTTTTGATTAGAGGTAAAAGATAGGTTTTGAAGGGGCCTGGAACCCTTTGCAAAAAAGAAAAATTGACAAAAGAGGGAAACAACAAGAAACAACCATCAACCCAATGACAGTAAACCACCATCCAAAAAGCAACCAAAAAATGGCACACACCACTACATATTGTTTAGAATTTCAACAGCTTCCATCTCACTAGCAGCAAGCTTCTGCCCCTTAACCCTAGTATCAAAAACCTCCAAACCCAAGGCCCCAACCTAATTTCTTAGTCTATTTCTAGTCTTAACCCTAGGCCCACCAGTTTTTACCTCAAAGCTCAAAACAAAACCTTTAGTAGAACCCTTTGTAGCAACATAATCCTCCCCAGTCCGCTTACTCTCAACAACCATATCATCAGAAAACAAAATTTCCTTTCTCTTAATAGGGGAAAATCCTTCATAGAGTCTGACCTAGTCAAGACTTTAGGATCTTCCCCACTCTTCATAACCACATGTTCCAATTTTTTTCAATTTTCTCCTCAAGGGAGAACATTCTAACCTCCATACTTTGTTTCAAATTGACAATTTCCTCCACCATAGTATAAGCAATAGTATTGAGACCGACCATTAAATTGTCAATTTGGCTATCAATCATAGGATCCTTAACCTTACAAGCAATGCTTCTAATTCGAACATTAGTCCTATTAATCTCATGAAAAAACCATTTAAATTTTTTAAAAAGAACATTGGCACTATCACGGGCTGAACCCAACACATTAGAAAGATCCTCCCTATCAAAGTTTTCAATGTGATTTCCCACAACAACATCCTCTTCAGAGGAACTCTCATGAACCTTATCCTCAGAGACATCCTTACCTTTAGCAACAGTCATAGGAGACTTCATCCTATGAATGGAATCAACAATTTGCTCCACAACAGCTAGCCTCTTCTGAATCTTCTTAGTGTCTGCTTTCTTAGCTCCCATAGCTTGATCACCACCCACAACTCTATCCTTCTTCTTAGGAAACCCAATGACAGTGCTCGAAACATCCTCACCATGGAAGCCACTGACCACAAAGAAAGGGACATTCTTCAAAACCATTCTCTTCTGACTTCCCTCCTCATGATCCCGCACAAGTCTAGACGCAGGGGGAGGAGAGGAAGCTTCCCCATAAAGCTCATTTTTTTCTTTGTTTCCCTTTGAAGGAATAGTCACCTCCACATCATCACTGCATGTCGTATAGCCCACTTCCTCAATCAATTTCCTTTTCCCAGATTTACCCTGAATAGGGGATATGGAGCCCTCCTCCAAAGAGGCATACGAGTTAGGGACATAATCAACACCATCCCTATCTGACTCAAAATCTTTATTTAACATCAGCCTCCTTTTCCTTGGTTTCTTAGAATCCCTTTCCTCACTTGACTTAGTATCATAACCCTCCCTTGCTTTAGCTTTCAGAGTAGCTAGAGTCTTCTAGACATCATGTTCTTTAACATGTTCATATATTAAAACAATCTGCCCCACATGCAAGACTAGGTTTTTGGGGTTCTTCCTATGCTCTTTAATTCCACAATCCATTGACACCAGCAGATAATAGCGAAATGAAACCCATTTTTTTTGCCTAAAATGATTAAGCAACGAAAAATGGTAATTGTTAATGGTCGTATATCTTCCTTCTAGGGTAACATACCTCATGATTTCTTCGACAACATCCTGCCAGAGAGCCTTGAAGGAATTCTTCAAATACCCTCCACTCTTCGCAAGCTTCAAGTCATCAATCTCATTCTTCTTGAAGAAAAGAGACATTGTGGCCAATGAATATTTTTTATCCCTGTACACCTTCATGCCCTTAATCAGAAGGCTAGTAATCTAGGCTATAAACTCCTCATCCACCTCAATTTCCCTACCACCCAACTCCAGGGTTCTCCCTTTCCACCCTTTCTCGACCAAAGTAGTAACTTGAGTATTATTTCCATACAGTTTCTCCATGAAGGGAGTTAGGCCACTCTTCTCTAAAATCACCCACACTTCCTTTCTCTGCTTTGTAGTGTCATAAGATTTGGGCTTAGCGCGGTTTCTATCCCCACCCATGATGATGAAAAACAGAGACCAAGAAATCAACAGGGAACTCAAAAGGAAGCAATAGACACCACACAGAATAAAAAAATCCCACAGAAGACTCTGGAAGCTTATGCGGCTAACACCCACAATCCGTGTGAAGGCAACCAAAGGAAAAAAAACCATAATGAATTCGAACTCCATGCCATATGATAACCTATCCTCAAAATCATAACCATACCCTCCTTCCTAATGATATGCCACCACATGAGCGAGGAGATGCACACTTTGCAAAATAAATTAACTTTCATTTATAACAATAGCCCTGGCCTCATAAGGGAAGGGATCATTTAAATCCCAAACCTTACTATCTCTAACACCAAAGTTAGCGAAGAAATCAGCTAAGTTATTTCGCTCTCTCAAAATATGGGAAATAAACATTATCAAAGGATTCAATAATTTCAATGGAATCCTTGATCAAGGCCTCAATTGTCCAAGATGGAGGAGATAAATTCTTCAAATTATTAATAATGTTAAGAGAATCACCTTCGAACCAAATCTTTCTATACCCTCTTCTCTGAGCTAGAGCAAGACTATATAATTTTTTTTTGTTTTCCACTAAATAGGGTTTCAATATTTTTTGTAATTTAGAGAGAGATGAAAAAATTCAAAAAATATACAAAGAATGAAAAAAAATATTAAACTTATCACTAATTAGCTAAACAAATTGAAAAAATGAAAAAACAACATGCTCGGAGGTCACTGCTTGACTGCTACATCACCAAAATGAGGACTAGTTCGTGAAAATGAGGAATAATTCATGTTATAAAGTCCTTAAAGAAACATATATCCATTATAAACAGATATCCATTTTGTAAAACTATATTATATTCCCATGTGGCTTAAATTAAATGGAGTAAAAAATGGATATCCGTTATTAATGGATATCTGTTTGTTATATCATAAATTTATTTTATATAAATATACAATAAAATATTTTGCACATAAGTTTTATATTATATATTATATAATATGTTATATATTATATATATTTAATATATATTATATATTACATATTATATAATATATTATATATTATATATAACATATTATATAATATATTATATATTATATAATATGTTATATATATATATATTTATATATATTATATTACATATTATATAATATATAATATATATTAAATAACATATATTATATGATATATAATATATAACATATAATACATATTATATAATTTATATAATAAAATATATTATATAATATATTTTATTATATAAATTATATAATATGTATTATATGTTATATATTATATATCATATAATATATGTTATTTAATATATATTATATATTATATAATATGTAATATATAATATATATTAAATATATTATATATTATATTTAATACATTTTCTCCATTTGAAAATGAGACAACAAAACATATATCTACTCACAACGGATATCCATTTAAATCAGATATCCGTTATGCAATACCATATTGATTTTTCATGGGGCATCAATATCCAATGGATTTAATAATGGATATCTGTTAATTCTATTATAAATTTATTAAATATAAATATACTATATATTATATAATATATATTATACATAAAATATATTTAGTATATATTATATATAAAATATATTTAGTATATATTATATATAAAATATATTCTAGTATATATTATATATAATATATACTATAACATATATTATTTATATTCTAGATATATTGTATATATATTAAATATATTATATAATATATTCAATACATAATATCCCTTTGAAGTCTCCATCTCCCTTTCAGATATATTGTTTAGAGTTTAGGGAGAGAGGGAGAGTGGGGGAGAGGAGAGAGTGGGAGAGAGGGAGGGAGAGACTGGGAGATATTGGGAGAGACTGGGAGAGAGGGAGGGAGAGAGTGGGAGAGAGTGGGAGGGAGAGTTGATAGAGGGAGGGGAGAGGGAGAGAGGAGGGAGAGAGGGGAGGAGAGAGAGAGTGGGAGAGAGGAGAGAGGGAGGGAGAGAGCACAAGAGAGGGGAGAGAGGTGGGAGAGTGGGAGAGAGTGGGAGAGAAAGGAGGAGAGAGTCCGTGATAGAGTGGGGAGAGGGGAGAGAGGGAGAGGGGAGAGAGGTGGAGTGGGAGAGAGGGAGGGAGAGAGTGGAGAGGTGAGAGGGAGAGGAGGGTGAGAGAGTGAGAGAAAAGTAGAGAGGAGAGGAGTGGAGAGGGCAGAGAGTGGAGGGAGAGTGTGGGGAGAGAGGGAGGGAGAGAGGGGAGAGAGGGAGGGAGAGTGGAGTTGAGAGGATAGGGAGGGAGGAGAGAGTGAGTGCAGGAGACTGAGAGACCAGGAGAGAGCAAGAGAGTTTGGAGAGAGGGAGGAGAGGAGGAGAGAGGGGGGATAGTGGGAGAGTGGGAGAGAGAGTGGGGTAGAGAGGGAGAGAGGAGGAGGGAGAGGAGGGAGAGAGGAGGATAGGTGAGAGTGGGAGAGAGTGGAAGAGAGTGGGGAGAGGAGGGAGAGGAGGAGAGAGGGAGGAGGGAGAGAGGGGAGGGAGAGGGAGAGAGGGAGTGGGAGAGAGGAGAGAGAGTGAGAGAGGAGGAGGGAGAGAGGGAGAGAGTGGGGAGGAGAGAGGGAGAGTGAATGAGAATGGTGGGAGATTTGGAGAGAGTGGAGAGGAGGGAGAGAGGAGAGGGGAGAATGGGAGAGTGGGAGAGAGGAGGAGAGAGGAAGAGAGGGAGAGAGGGGGAGAGATGGAGGGAGAGAGTGGGAGAGAGTGGGAGAGTGGGGGAGGGGGAGGGAGAGAGTGGGAGAGAGTGGGAGAGAGGGATGGAGAGAGCAGGAGAGAGTGGGAGAGAGTGGGAGGGCATGTGCATCAAGATGGGTATCCAATTTATGGACAATTTTTTTAAAAAGTTATGAATACTCATACCATGAGCACGTTCTAACACACTCGTGTTATGGCTTGGTGTGCCGAGCCTAAGGCTCGGTCACAACAAGTCCATAACGTGAGTGAGCATGTTATAATGCACTTGCATTATGACATATTAAAAACAAAAAATAGGAAAACAAATTCATTCTTTCATTTCAATTGTGTTTTTCTTTTGCCTGCGATCAAAACCCCCATTTTTTGCACTCACATTCTAGGAAGAAGTATTGTGCAAAAATATTTATCAATGGTTGCTATTTCATCATGAGGATGCTGCCATGTCGATGAGGAGGTGTGATAGGTAAGGATTGTTTACTTTTTGTTTTGAATTTGTTAGTTTTAGGTTGAATTTGTTCGTTTTAAGTTGTACATTTGATATTTATTTTTTTGAATTTGTAGGAGATACAAATCATCCCACAAATCCTCAAAATCCTCAACAAGCAAAGAAAAAAAATTCTCAACAACAAAATCCTCAACAACAAAATCAACCACAACAACAATCTCCTCCACCAATCCTTCAACACCCTCTTAGCACTTAACAAAATTTAATGAGTGAAATTGAGAACAACAAAAAACAGCTTGAGGATTTAATCAGTAGGTTGAGCGATCCAAATGGTTCGACCACATAAAGAATGACCCTAGCAACTTCATTGAAAGATATATTAAAAAATGTAGATTCAATTAGCAAAAAAATAATTAGATGGTAAGATAGGAGGCATGCGTCTAGGGCTTATTATGTAGATAAGTTATCATATAAAGATGTAGAGGATTTAAAAATCACAAAAGGTGATTTGTGCTCCTTATTCACTGAACCACACACACATCAAAATCTTACCCTCAATGCAAAGAGGTTTTCTATTCATTGGTGCCACTACCAATAGATTATGAATGCTTTTTATGATAGGTGGTACATGGTTTTTGATTACCCACCATGCAACAATTGTGAAGTCCCACAGTATTTCCTTAGGAAACTATACTGTGAGTTCATATTGAATAAAATTCTAAATTATTTTGATATGAGTGATTTCCAAGGGAGAGGTGGGGGCTCATCTCAAGATAGACCTGGTACACAGCCGGATCCTACGTGGCAAGGGAGATGACCTCTTGCTAGGCCACCTCATGAGCATGTTGTTATCCCTTCCATTATGAAGGAGAGTGCCAATGTAGAGACATTGTAGGTGATAAAAACTTTGACACAGAGTGTCATTGAGCATGCTAGCCCTATTCTATAGTGCCATCCAGGGGAGTCTTCAAGCATGATGTTCTTTGAACCCATGTGTGTTAATCTTGTGGGGTGACTTGTTCATATGACCCCACCGACACTCAGGAGGCTACTACATAGGATCCATATGTAGCTATGGAGATGGAGAGGGTAGTTGACATTTTGCATCACGCATATGACATTGATTCTCAGGGAAAAGTTAGCATGTTCATTGAATTTAATTTATTAAATTTTGATTTTGAAATGCAAGATTAACTAATTTAGTTTTATGATTTTAATAAAATTGCAGGATCACAGTGTTGAGACTGGATACACCGGACCTCCACTTGCTTTATTCTGCAGTACACCTATCAGTGGGGTATGTAACTAGTAAACAATTATAAATTTATTAAATGTTAATAGCATTATTTTACAAATGGTATTTTAATATGTGATTTTGGATGTTGAACAGGATAATATTGGAGGTTTCGAGGGAACACCTCCTAGTGCTAGTGTATTTACTCAAACCTACACACATGTAATAGAATAAAGAGAACTTAACTAATCAATTGTATTTAATAGATTTGTGTTTTTTATATTCATATTGTTGATTACATTGCATTGCACATCATTCAAACTCAAAGCATTACTTCACATTCCATAACTAATAACTAGATGTTGATAGATGACAAAATTTCAACTACAATATAATTGTTTAGAAAGTCAACATAAGCAGTGATGCAATTAATTCACATAGTATAAGTAATAAGTCTAGGAGCAACTTCCAATTTCATTTTCTTGTCATGGCATTCCATGAGACCACTTTTTACTGCTCAACATCTTTTCAAATAGTTCACTGCCTTGTCTATGCTATGGATGTTTGGAAGGAATATATATGAAAGAATAATAGTAAGCAATAGCATAGACAAGGCAATAAGTTTTTTGAAAAAATGCCTCAAAGAAATGCGGTCTCATGGTGATGTCCATCCCCATGAGACATAATTTCTTCGAGGCACTTTTTCAAACAACTCACTGCCTTTTCTATGCTACCACATTTTCCATACATGTCTACCAAACCATTTTATTAAATAGTTCATTTCCTCAATGATATGGCTAAAATCTTAAAAAATGTGCTTTCCAACAAACTATGGATGCTTGGAAAAAATCTCTCAAAGCATAATAGTAAGCAATAACATAGAGATGGAAGTTAGTACTTTGAAAAAATTCCTCGAAGAAATGCAGTCTCATGGTGATGGAAAGCTATTCCATCACCATGAGACCACATTTCTTCGAGGTATTTCTTCAAAAAACTCACCACCTTTTCTATGATACCACATTTTCCATACAAGAGTACCAAATCATTTTATCAAATTAATTACTTCCTTGTTGCTATGGCTAAAAGCCTAAATAGGTTCTTTCCAACAAACTATGGATTCTTGGAAAAATTTCTATGGAAGCATAATAATAAGAAATAATACCATAGAGAAGGAAATGAACTTTCTAAAAAAATGCCTGAAAGAAATGCAATCTTATGGTGATGGAATTCCATGACATGCATTTGTTTGTAATGGAATTCCATCACCACGAGACCCCATTTCTTTTAGGCATTTTTTCAAACAGTTCACTGCCTTCTCTATTCCACCACAATTATCATACATGTCTACGAAAGCATTTTATCAAACAGTTCATCAGCTTGCTGCTATGGGTAAAAGCCTATAAACACATTCTTTCAAACAAGATATGGATGGGGAAAATAGTAAGCATGATAGTCAGAAATATATAGTCTAATAAGTACTCAAAATTTTGTTCATTGTCTCATACATTATAAGTCATGACGCACAGATCACTATTGTATTTTTTGTGATTGAATAATTTGTTATTTTATTTTCAGATGTTGCAAGCAGAAACACTTCTTAATGTGATGAGGGCAATGGAGATTGGTGTTTCATCCACTATACAATCCTCAATGGCTCTGATAGGGGAGGTATGAGGGAAATTACTAAATTTCAATTTACATTCGTTGTTATAAATGTTAGTGAAAAAGAAAACCATTATTGATTCGTAGTTTAATTTATGTTTGGATGGTTTATATAGGGCTTGAGATCACTAGCATGGGTGTGTGAATATTTCCCTAGCAGAGAGTGAACATGAGATGGTGATAAGTGATTATTTTGTTAAATATATAATTTTTTATAATGTAATTTCTATATATTAATGTCTTTAATTCTTATTGTAAAAGTTAAAAATTCACCAAGAACTAAACACTAGTAGAAGCAGTAGGAGCACTCCTCAAGTGTAGCACAAATGAGTGACAGACCTATCACTTTCCGATTGACAAGCAAAGAGCAAGAGTTTATTTCAAGAGCCTGAAGAGCAATGAATTTTGATTCTAGAGCCCTTTGTTGTATTCCTATATGGCATTTTTGTACATATTTTGTATTGGATATATTTGACACTTTATGCCTATATGGAATTCCAGTAAGCCTATATGGCTATTTTGTACTTATATTTTATACTTATATTGATGTATGCCTACATGGATATTTGGTTAATACAAATCTATATTATCGATATTGTCCATATTTGCATTATAAATCCATGGTTCAATAAATATGAGTTATGTGTTTTCAAGTGTATGATTTACAACTTACATGTATACTTTGTGACTTATGTGTATTTTAATGTATACTTTGCGACTTACACATTTTCATGAGTATACCTTGTATTCATGCATATACTTTGTATTAATTTTTGTATACCATGTATTCATGCATATACTTCAATGCTTATGTGTTTATGAGTACTTGTGCTTCCCTTATTCACATGTATATGCTTGAATTATTCACGTGTATACTTATTAATTGGTTATCCCTAGCATTGATCATTGTTGTACTTCATGGTTTGTCTTGAATATTAATTGATTGATGTTGAACAACTTTATCTAAAAGAAAAAAATATGCTTTCAATTGGTATTACATGAAATGATTCATAAAAAAATTCCAATATATTTAATCCTTTGATTGGAACAACTCAATTAAGCAAAGGATACATAATCTTCACAACACTTTCAAAACATAATATTCAGAGTAGATGAAGTAGTTAACTTGACACATTATCATACAAACATTTATCTTGATTAGTCTTTAAACATTTTCATAGCATAATCTTGATAGTGAAAAATGAATTGTTATGTTCTTGATCTGTCACCATATAAACACGTTGAAAGATTTATATGTCAAATTTTTGCAATATTATTTCTTGTATAGGAAATGGACTCGGGAGAAAGCAAGTTATAATTTATAATACAAATAAGAAATGGAATCAACACTGTCTTAGACCCCCAAATAGGTCTATTTAACAAAGCAATACCCTGTCAATCACTATTCCAATTGAAAAACACCATTGGTACCTAGTATTTACTAGTTTGCAAATCCATAAAATCCACAATTTTTAGGGTGTGATTGGCTCTCTAACCCCACTATCCTCTAAACCCCCACTTTTCTCAAATTTCACTAGGGTTTATTGAAAACCCCATATGCAGACCTCATACAACATCAAAAACTCTTCCAACACTCTTCATTCTGCTTGCACAAACCTAATTGACCACTAAATTATGCTTCTCCCTGACTTTACCCACTTTTACTCCCTCAAACCTCTCTTTTTCATTCAAAACCCCTCTTTTCCCAACTAGGGAATCATTCCATAACATACTTATGACCTCCCTTGTCCCTGCAGAACTTTTGAACATGTTAACTCCACAACTTCACCCTATTTCCAACCTATTCTAACTTATTCTTAAGTAATTTCTTCTTTTCACCTCATCTATCCTTGCTTTTAAGGCCTAAATTCTAAATTTTTATAGTAATATCTTCCAATTCCTTTACCAATGCTATTTTCTTATTTGTACTCCCTACCGTACTTACATGATTGACTCAAATGACCCCACACTAACTCAAAACTAAAAGAAAGATTACAAAATGACATATCATGGCCTTATTTGACATTATAATGACTAAAACCACTGAACTAGACCTTCTTCATCAAATGGAGGAACAAGGTGCTCTGCACCAGTGATCATACACTTTTTGTGTGGAAAATGCAGACTTCTCTATTGTCATGTGTATGTTTCTCTTTTCAATTGTTTTGAATGCCATCATAAAGGATCAAGCTGGTTGAACGTAGCTCAGAGAAATTCTATGTGTTTGGGTGTGAAAGAGGACCATTCCTAGTGTAAACCTACCTATCGGGACATGTTGAAGTAGTTTTTTTGGTCACACGAATTGTAAAATAAAAGCTGCACCACTTTGCAACTTTACATTGTTTGCATTTAAGACTTTTTCCATCAAGTGAAAACTAAACACCATAGGAAAAAAACTCCAAATAACAAAAACTGAGAGAGGTTATTGTAGAGGGGCCCAATGCGATCCCATAGGCTCAAAAAAAGAGTTCATAAGCATCACAATTTCTGAGTAATAACCCATCAAAGTTTGCTTCTATTTTGCACTTTGGACTCTCAAGGGATCGATCCGGTTGAATGTAGCTCAGAGTGATTCCAAGTGTTTAGTGCAAAAGAGGACCATTCCTAGCATAAAATTAACTATTTGGACATGTTGAAATAGTTCATGTGGTCACACGAGTTGCAAAACAAAAGTTGCACCACTTTATAACTTTGCACTGGTTGCATTTGACACTTTTTTCATCAGGTAAAAATCCACCATCATGAGAAAACCACTCTGAGATAGTGAAAATTGAGAGAGGTTTTTGTAGAGGGGCCCAACACGATCCCATATGATCAGATAAAAAGTTTCTAAGCATCACGATATCCAAGTAATAGCATGTTGAAGCTTGTGGCCTTTTTGCACTTTGGACTCTTAAGGGATTGATCTGGTTGAACGTAGCTCGGAGTGATTTTGCATGTTTGGGTGTGAAAGAGAACCATGCATAGTATAAAATTACTTATTCAAACATATTGGAGTAGTCTGTGTGGTCACATAATTTGCATAACGAAAGTTGCACTACTATGGAACTTTGCATTGCTTACATTTGACACTTTTTCTATTAGGTGAAAATCCGCTACCACGGGAAAAGCACTCTGAGATAGTGAAAATTGAGAGACATTTTTGTTTAGGGGCTCAACATGATCCCATAGGATTAGTCAAGAAGTTTATAAGCATCATGGTATCAGAGTAACAACATGCTAAAGTTTGCAACCATTTTGCACTTTAAACTCTTAATGGATCAATCCGATTGAACGTAGCTCAAAGCGGTTCCACGTGTTCGGGTGCAAAAGAGGACCAATACTAGTGTAAAAATACCTATTTGGATGCATTGGAATAGTCCATGTGGTCACACAAGTTGCAGAACGAAAGCTTCACCACTTTCCAACTTTGCATTGCTTGCATTTGACGCATTTTCCATCAAGTCAAAATCTACCACCACAGGAAAACCACTTGGAGATAGAAAAAAATAAGAGAGGTTTTTATAGAGGGTCCCAAAGCGATCCCTTAGGATCAGATGAGAAGTTTCTAAGCATCACAATATCCAAGTAACAACATGCTGAAGTTTGTAGCCATTTTGCACTTTGGACTCTTAAGGGATCAATCCGGTTGAACATAGCTTGGAGTGATTCCGCGTGTTTGGGTGTGAAAGAGGACCATACCTACTATAAAAATACCTATTTAGATTCATTGGAATAGTCTATGTGGTCACACACATTGCAGAATGCAAGTTGCACCATTTTGCAACTTTGCACTACTTGCATTTGACACTTTTTTCATAAGTGAAAATCTGCCACTGTGGGAAAACCACTCCAAGATAGTGAAAAATGAGAGAGGTTTTTGTAGAGGGTCCCAACATGATCTCATAGGATCAGGCAAAAAGTTTCTAAGCATAACAGTATTCGAGTAACAACATGCTAAAGTTTGCAGCCATTTTGCACTTTAGACTCTTAAGGGATTGATTTGATTGAAGGTAGCTCAGAGCTATTCCGTGTGTTTGGGTGTGAAAAAGAATAATAAATAGCATAAAAATTCATATTTAGATGTGTTGGAATAGTTTGTGTGTTCACACGAGCTACAAAATGAAAGTTGTACCACTTTGCACTGCTTGTATTTGACACTTTTTCTGTCAGGTGAAAATCTGCCACCACGGAAAAACCACTTTGAGATAGAAAAATTTGAGAGCGGTTTTTGGAGAGGGGACAAAAATGATCCCATAGGATAAGATGAAAATTTTCTAAGTATCATGGTATCTGAGTAAAAACCTATTGAGTTTGCATCCATTTTGCACTTTAGACTCTTTAGGGATCGATACAGTTGAATGTAGATCGGAGTGATTCCACGTGTTTTGGTGCGAAAGAGGACCATGAATAGTGTACACATACCTATTTTTATATGTTGGAACAATTTTTGTGGTCACATGAGTTGCAAAATAAAAGTTGTACCACATTGCAACTTTGCACTGTTTGCATTTGACACTTTTTCTATCAGGTCAAAATCTGCCACCACCTAAAAATCACTCTAAGATAGCAAAAATTGAGAGAGGTTTTTGTAGAAGGGCCCAACATGATCCCATAGGATTAAATGAGAAGTTTCTAAGCATCACAGTATCCGAGTAACAACATGCTAAAATTTGCAGCCATTTTGCACTTTGGACTATTAAGGGATTGATCTAGTTGAACATAGCTCAGAGCGATTCCACGTGTTTGGGTGTGAAAGAGGACCATGCATAGCATAAAAATACCTATTCAAAATTTTTGGAATAGTATGTGTAGTCACATGAGTTGTAGAATGAAAGTTGCACCACTTTGCAACTTTGCATTGCTTGCATTTGACACTTTTTCCATTTTGTGAAAATCTGCCACCATGGGAAAACCACTCTGAGATAGCGAAAACCGAGAGAGGTTTTTGTAGAGGGGTCCAACACAATCTCATATGATCACATGAATTGTAAAACAAAAGTTATACCACTTTTCAAATTTACATTGTTTGCATTTGACACTTTTTTCATCAAGTGAAAAATAGAAATTTCTAAGTGTCATGGTATTTAAGTAATAGCATGCTGAAGTTTGCAACCATTTTTCACTTTGGACTCTTAAGGGATCGATCCAGTTGAATGTAGCTCAAAGTGATTCCATGTGTTTGGGTGAAAAAGAGGACCATGCCTAGCATAAACATACCTATTTAGACGCTTTGGAATAGTTCATGTGGTCACACGAGTTGCAGAACAAAAGTTGCACCACTTTGCAACTTTGCATTGCTTGCATTTGACACTTTTTTCATTAGGTGAAAATCTGCTACCATGGGACAACCACTCTGAGATAGCAAAAACCAAGAGGGGTTTTTGTAGAGGGGCCCAATGTAATCCCATTCGATGAGATGAAAAGTTTCTAAACATCACAGTATCCGAGTATCCGAGATGAAAACGTAATCTTCTTCTATAAGCTTAAATGACAATTCTCTTAAAAACAGTGTTGAACCTCGTGTTTCCCCTAGTTTGGCACTTTCTCTTTTCCTTTTTGCTAGTATCGATATTGGGATGGATAGGGCCCGCTTTAGGTTGACTCACATGTGACTAACTAGTCTTTTTCATTTTCATGCTTTCTTGTGCATAATGTGATCCCCCATGATGTTTTGTTTGATGTATCTCTCTCTCTCTCTTTGTGAAATTCCTCTATATGTATCTTCATTCTTCTCTATGTCATAATATTTTTGTAATTTGTCTTGTGTTTTCCTTTTGGGGACGTCGCAAGGCATTGAGACATTTATGTCTCTTCCATGTTGACCCAAAAGCTTTTCTTTTTCATTTGTCTTATGTTTTCCTTTTGGGGATGAAACAAGGCATCGAGACATTTATGTATCTTCCATGTTGACCCAAAAGCTTTTTTTTTTTCATTTGTCTTGCATTTTCCTTTTTGGGATGACACAAGGCATCAAGATATTCATGTACCTTCCATTTTGACCCAAAAGGATTTTTTTCTTTGTTTTTGTTCCTTTCATGTCATTCTTCTAGTTCTATGAGTATTTGAGGAATGATGACAATTCCATGCTCTATGACAACATTGTAGCAAGACATATTGACCCAAAATCCATAGATCCATTATGTGCTTCTAAGGGAAACCCTACCTTCCTATTTCATGATGTAGATTATTTCAGAAACATATGACTTGGAATAGGATTTTTTGAGGAAAGCTCTCATGTCTTAGGAAAAACATTGTCTTCTTTAAAGCAATTTCTCAGAGTAATGGTGTAGCAACTACTTTAAAGTGGGGGCATACATCGATGATATCTTTTGGAAAATTTCATGGCGTGGTTATTCTTTTTTCTTGTGATGTGTCCTATTCTTGGTGGTGTCATTATGTTTGATGTCCTCTAAGAGTGTACAATCTACCTTCATGGGATGATGTGAATGAGGCATCCCATGAGTGTAAATCTGAAACCCTTTGATTTTTCCTCTCTTGGAGACATTAGACACAATGCTCCCTAAGAATAAGACCTTACATGAGCAAAGAAAAATACCCTTTAATCAAATTTACATATTACAAAAAAATTTACAAAAGAATTACATTGTGGTACCTTATTGAACTTGTCAAGAGGATAAATTTAGTATGGTATGATAGGATAATATGATTCTCACATTTTCCACTTTGTTGGGATAACTCACCTAGTGGACAGACTGAGGTTCCACTACCCTAGAGTGAGCGTACACATATTTAGGACAACTCACCTAGAGGATAGAATGAGGTTCCACTACCCTAGAGTTAGCAGCATATGTTATGCAAAATTATTCCCATTCCACATTACGTTGGAACAATTGTGCTTGATCCTTTGTTTTTCTTTATTTTTCTTGGCCTTTGATGGGGTATGATCATGTATCTTTGTTATTGTTGCATAATTAAGTGTCTCGAATGTCTACTAGTGAGCATACACATATTTAGGACAACTCACCTAGTGGATAGAATGAGGTTCCACTACCCTAGAGTGAGCAATATATGTTATAGAAAAATATTCCCATTCCACATTGTGTTGGAACAGTTGTGCTTGATCCTTTGTTTTTCTTTATTTTTCTTGGACTTTGATAGGATATGATCATGTATCCTTTTTATTGTTGCATACATAAGTATCTTGAATGTCTACTTTAGTGTGAGTTTGACATGTGGTCATTCTCTCACTAAAGTGGGGAAAAATGTAGTAATAGAAAAAGTATCCCTTTTTCCTTATTGGATTTGGGAATACTTGTCATTGAATTAACCTAATTTTTCCTAGGTTTAATGTTGTAATGTGTTGTAACACATCCAGATTGATCTTGGGTCCCTTTTTAATAAAATGTGCTTAATTTATACCATTTTTTAAGTGTTGTAACACACTTTCAAATTTATCTATGGTCTTCTTAATTAATTTTCATTAATTAGAGTTAATTATCCCCTTCAATTCTAATTTAAGCCTTATTTGTGACACCTCCCGAAGATCTATCTAGAAACCCATAATTCAAATTACATAAAATTTAATTGGGAAACTTGAGGTCCTAGAGATTGGTGCTAGGACTCATTCACCCTAGGTGGTGAATGGGTCCTCCCTCTATCTAAAACTCCCTTTCTAGCAAATCTTACATGGATTTTTATGTACTTTGATTCCTAAAGGCAAGGTCTTGGAAAATAGTGAACCCATTCACCCTAAGTGGTGAATGGGTCCTCCTTAATGAGGCACCTTTTGAATTTCATTCTAATGGAATTTAATAATGTTTTTATATTTTCTAAAATTTGTAATAAAATGGTCCTCCTTAATGAGGCACCTTTTGTTTTTCATTCTAAGATGGTCAGGACATACAAGTTTTATATTTTCTAAAAGTTGTAATAAAAATTTCATAATTAATTATTTACTTGGGAAAAATTACAAAAATATGCATCACATCCACATGAGTACTCTACTTATATGTAAAATATAATAAAAAAATATTATCATTTTATTGTGGTTAGGTGGTCAAATAGACACCTACTTATTTTCTCCCTAAAATTTAAGTACTATTGCATTGAAATTTCAAATTTTCACCAAATAGATTTTTATTTCTTTTAAATAAACCTAGTATTTTAGAAACTAAATTCAATTTGCTACAAATTCTATTCTTACATATTTTTTAAATAGTATAGATAACTTATTCAAATTTTTACATCAAGTTGACTAACTCTGATTTTTCTGAATTTTTTGCCACTTAAGGGCTTGATTTTTCCATGATGATCCTGCACATACCCATATAATTGTTAGCATTGTTATACATCTTACTCAAGGACCAAGATCTACATTCTTCATGGCCACTACATGTCAGATTGTACAAATTTATCTTCCAAGACAACATCCAAGGTACCAACATTCGTCATTTCATGTTCATGCTTGAATTTCATTATTTCATCATTTGGTTTAATTACCTAAATGGGGTTTGACTTAGGAAAACCCCTATTCACTAACAATCAACAAGTTTTTCTTCCCTTGAGTTTTTTTTTTTAGATTTGCAGGTTAAAGATCAAGTGGAGAAGAAGTTTAGAGAAAAATTGTCAAAGTTGTCAAGTTGCAAGATTGATCTTTATAGTGCAAGAACAAAGAATTCAAGCTAAAAAATTTATTAAAGGTTTTCAAGAGCTAACAACTAAGGATATAAGAGTGCAAACATCAAGTAAAATAACTGAGATCTCAATTTCAAAAAACCTAACATGGACCCATTCACCACTAAAGATGAATGGGTCCTTTGTGCCCTAAAAATAGGCTTATTGTAGAAAGGTACAAATCATTTTAAGCTCTAAAAGATCCCCCCATAGTTGCTATAATAGTCAAGAATCATTTCTAATTGTTATTTGCATCTTTTGGCCTCATAACTACTTTAATCACATTGTTTAGTGTGGAAAAACTTAGTGGTTGGTCATCTTGTTCATTCATTTTGGTGAACTCTATTTTCCCACCTAAGCAAAAAGAGAAATGAAATTGATAGCATTCAATAAATTGGATAAATCAAAGAAAGAGAGAGATCCTAAATTCAAGGCTCTCCTAAACATAAAAGATGAAATATTGAGGGTAGAAACAATGCTTCAAAATTTTGATAAATTTGTGGGAAAATTGAAAGAGGAATGAGTAATGCAAGAAAAAGGAAAGGTTGAGGCTAATGAAGAATAGGATAAGCAGAAAACCCCTATGTTTGAAGAAAGACCAACATATCAACCTCTAAAGAAAGTGCCTTTTTTTTCAAGGAGAAAGAGCACAATACAAAAACAACAAACAATTGCCACCCCTACTCAATCTAAGGTGTCAAGGGAATCTTCTCCGCCACCACAATTTCCTCCACTTTCACCCCCACGGTCATCTACTCCACAAATTATTTAACTTGATTCACCACCTAGAGGACCATAACCACAAAGAGAATCACCACCAAAGAAATAAAAGGTTGGATCAAGTGGCCTTGTGGATTACTCCATAGGTGACTCAAATGAAGAAATTATTGTCATTGAGGATGAGATGAGCCAAGGTATGCATTCTCCTCCAAGAGGGATGGTACCACAAAGTTTGAGCCTTAGATTGAGAAAAGTTTATTTGAGTGGAATAATTAGTGTTGATGATGTTAGATTAGGGGCTTGTGAGAGGTTTATGGATGATGATGCTTTTGTAAAGATAAAATATTTCTAAGAATTTGTATGCAGAGTTGAAAGAGATTAATATGTTGAAAGAATAGATATGAAAAGGATTACACACACATAATTTCCAAGAGAGGTCATGTAAGCTAAAGCTCTCGAGGAAATAAGGTCCAAGTATAAGGATATAACGATAGATGAAGGTAGGGAGCTAGTTAGGAAAAGTGGGTTGCTCTTATTACCAGAATGGGATATTTCTTAAAAAAGATGCTTTTGATATTGTAAGAAGGAATGATGCCCCTCTCTTTTCCATTGAGGAAGAAGTAACACTAGTGCTATAGGGATAAAAATTTAGTGCTTAGTGGGATACATTGGCTATTTTGGCTTTAGCCCCAAGTACAAATAAGCCACTAGTTGTAGAGCCAATTTTAGATTTGAGAGGGTGCTTAGTCATCAAAATAGCGCTTGATACATCTGTAGTTGAGTCTCACACATTATTTGGAAATATAGCTCAATTCACAAAGGCTACAATGGAGTCTCTAATTGAGGAGCATGATACATTTAGGAAAAAGTGTAATGACATGGTGGTTGAATACAATAAGGGGAAATAATAAATTTTAGATTTACAATTTGAGGTTACATTGTTAAATGCAAATTTTTAATCAATGCATACATAGGGACCCCCACAAGTAAGGATTTCTTCTCCTCCATATCCATCAGAGTAGGCCTCATCTTCTTTAGTTCATTAGAACCCCTGCTCTTTCCACTTCCATGAAGTGAATTGCATATGATCTTGATGATCTTCCTATTGCACAACTAGTTCCATGTACATTCTAGATGCACCTCCCCAAAAGGAAGTCACTAAAGAAAAAATAATGGAGCAACTCAAGACCTATGAGGAGATGTACCAAAATTTTGATAGATCAGTTTATTTGAGTAATATGAAGATTGTAACAGTAGTGTTGGAACATCTACATAAAAGGATTGAGAGGAAAGATAAATAGTATTCATTCAAATTATTCTTCCATGTATGATGCAATAAGGAGTTTTGATAGGGATCAAGAAGTTTCCATCCCATTGATAGATAAGTGGATCCCTAAATTTAAATAATTGAGATACATGGCTATTGGATCAAAGCATGATGTAAAAAAGCCACTAAATATTTTCCCAACCATCAAAATTGGAAATCGGATTATGGAGTATTAGGGGTTGATTGACCCATTGGAGAAGAAAATCAAGGAGTTGGTGCAAAGGTTCAATGAATGGAGTTTGAATTTTCTCCCTAATATCTTGAATGAGATTGGTAAAGTTAAGCCCCTCCAACAACAAAGAGATCAAGCAAGGAGTATGATAGCCACTCAAGCAACATTGATTTGTGATAGAGTTGATATACAAATCTTCAAGGATAGTATGGATAAAATTTCTCTCACATGTAATATTTTTAAAGAGTTTAATAATAAAGCCAACCAACTAGTTATAAAATATAGTACATGCAAGATCAAAATAGATGAGGTCATTGTATATAATTTTCCTTTTGATGAAGAGTTTGAGCTTTGGAAGAAAAATTATATTGATATCTTGGGTTTATAGGTTGCTTCAGTGGTAGGGTGGTAATGAGTTTTGAACTTTTTGTCTGCAGTGAGTAATGGTTTTGAGTAAGTATGGTTGCAGCATGATGAATACAATACTTTTCTTGGAAACAATACAAATTAAGTCTTCATTATGCCAGTGTTCAAATATTGTATCCTTCTCAATTCAAAGTTGATGACATAGGAATGCTGATGTAGAGATGTTTTAGTCTTTTATTTTCTTCTTGTTTTCATTCTTTTCATCCTACAATTTAGGAAGCACGTGGAAAAGGTATTGTTGCTTATGGAAATAATATTTTCATTGAATAAAGTGCCTTTTGGAAGGCAAGAGGTTTCTTCACCAATCAATGGGAAATAACTTTTGTTTCACATGAATATTTCCCTTGAGTTTTGCAAATCTAACAGCCTTTTGAAATGTAATTATAATTTTCAAATGAAAAAGCAACATGTGTACATTGGCCTAAGGCTTGTTTTTCTCCAATATTTTTATAAAAGGGAATCCAAGGCCAATTGTACCAATTGTTGATTGTTCTCAGATAAAAAAATGTAAAAGATAATATAAAGAATAGAATTGAGCCTATACCTAGGTTAAGAATCTTTTGTTTCTCCTAAGAATTTTTGATAATAGTACTAGCATTTGAATATAAATAATGACATAATTTCAAAGCCAATTCTTTCCTAGTGTATTCACCATTTGAAATATTAATGAAATAATCAAGGGTTGTTTCAATGGTCTTCATCATGTTTTGATGAATTTATGGTTTTTTCTTTGTCTTAATTTAAAGAATAAGTTAAATTTCTTGGATAAAATCATAGGTTTATGTGATTTGAGTATCAAGATATGATAACGAGTTTTGGTTTTGAATAGTTGAGTATGATGTAATACAATGTTGTAGAAGCTCTATGATGTTAAGTGTTAAGCTATTTTTCAAATTGGTTTGCATTTAATTGAACTTCGTATACCCTGGGTTAAGGCAGTATTCTTGGATTTGTGTTTGTGTTGCAATATTCTTGATCATTCGCAAAAAATACATTCAAATCAACTAGTTCTTTAAATTTTTCTTTAAATGTATTTCAAGTCACGGTTTACCATGCTCTAGTGCTTTTGAAACAATTATTGTGTAAAGGATTTTCTAGATCCTTGCATCTATTGAATTGCCAAGGAATAGTGTAGAGCTTATCTATTATTTACAATGTACAAGGTTAATTGGCATAGAGGATCTTAAATACTATGTTTGGGATCACCCTCACAAGTTTTTTAGATCCAAAAGTGTAGGAGGAAAGCATTTCCAGGCTTTCACTCATTTGTTGTCCAATCCCTCCAATTAGCTAACCATTGGAGGATGAAAATTCCATATGATATTTTGTGAGATCAGATTCGTATATTAAAAACATCAATAGATTGGAAACTCCATTGGGGACAAGGTTATGAAAAGTCTCTAGTCTGAGATCGAAAGTGTAGTCATATTTCTAGAAAATATGTGTTTATCCATGATAAATTTTGTCAAATTGTCTTGTCATTTTTCAAATTGAATTCAGTCTATCATAGATCCAAGAAAATTATACTTTCCTTTGTCAAGTTTCCTTTGAATTGTTAAAGTTTTGTCTCAAAATTCTTTGTATATGTAAATTCTTGCAAATCTATTCGAGATTCACAAATATTTTCACAATTCTGATTTTTTTTTGTGTGGTTACTATGATTCTATCTACAAATGGAATAGAATGCATTTATAAGGAAGTGAGTAGAGTAGAAAAAGTAGTTGCAAAGATGAAAATGAAAGGAACCTAAAGCTACATGGAGAAACATCCTAAAATGAAGTTGGAAGAGGAAATTATTGCAAGTCTAAGGCATCATGGAAAGAGAAACAAGTTGAAAAGGTAATTCCACTAATCCTCCAATACCTAAAGCTTCTAATTCTAATAAAGTTTTTCAAGACAAGTAAATATATAAGTATAGTGTGCCCTATGATAATGAAGAAACCCTTGCCACAAATCTACTTACTACTAATAACCAGCATACCCCTAGTCCTAAAGTTTCAAAAGAATCTGCACCTTGGAACTTCTGGGACAAATAATTAGATCCAAATTTGATGGATAGAAGGGCTAATACTAGAACTAATTCTATTTTCACTGAGAAAAACTTTAATCCTAGAGGGAAATCTAAAAGCAGGACTAACCCTTTTACATAGAAGGAATTAGTGAATCCCACAAATTATATGCCTAAGATATCTGAATATGAAGTTACTCTTGAAGAGCCCAAGGAGGTAATAAATGATATAACACAACTTCAAGAGGAGGAATTAACACTTAATGAGATAAATATGAAACAAAGCAAGAAAAAGGAGCAGAATCTAAGGGCTGCTATGATGCAAAGAGATGAATTAAGGAGAAGAGTAGAAAAGATGAGAGAAATGGTGGGTCAAGAACCACTGCTTGAAAAATTTCTCTAAACTGGTTGTTATAGAAATTTTAGATCATCTAAAGGGTAAATATTCCTATTAGAACAATTGCTACTAGCACATATACTAGTTCCATTGTAACAACCAAAGTCTCAGACCCTTTTGCTGCTACAGAAAGGTCAAAGCCTATAGATACATTGAAAAAACATGTAGGCCAACCCAAGAAAGTAATTCCAACTATAAACACATGTATTTCAATCATAAATAATTCTACCACAAGAGCTCCAAATAGTTCCATCCCCTCAAATGCACCTCCTGACCCTAAAATTTTGAGGTTATAATTGATTAGTGAGAATTTACAAAAGGAACTTTACAAGATGCAAATATAGGTTGCAAATACTAAGAAAGAAAGGGAGATTGATTTCCTTAAGTCTTTAATTCCTTATCCCCATCCATCCACATCTCATAACACATGCCATTTAATAGCCCAAAAAATAGGTATAAATACTGCTTCTACATCTAGTCATTCCATCCATATATCCTAGCCTCAGAATACTCAATCTAGTGGGAACGCCCCTCATAGGGGTGATGGTGGAAATAGAAGCACCCAATTTGGAACTGAAGATGCTGGTGTAAGTGAAAGTCGGGGTAATAATGGAAATGGGAAAGGAGGTGGAAATGGAATAGATAATACACAACCTAGTATTCAATATAGTGGTGAACCAAATAGTGATTAGAATGATTAGTTTACCAAAAGACCTATGTAGTTGAATAGATATAGGAAATTGTGCTTCACTGGGATTTATGGTTATCCAAACCCTATCCATGATGATATTAGAAATTTGTTGGTCATATTTTTTGGTAACAATTACGTTAGTGGAGAGGATTACTTAAGATCATTTGATAACATGATGGATGATTTTGAAGTTAATGTTGAGGATGTGATTATGAATTTTTTCATGCAATCACTCACTGAGGATGCTAGGAAATAGTATAGAATTTTTCCTATAGGAAGCATTGGGTCATGGGGGAGTTTAAAAGGGTGTTAGAGAGAAATATGGTGATAAGATTGATCCAAGATTTATGCTAAATTAATTCTACAACATCTCTAAGGGCTCTAATGAAATAGTTTCTAATTCTAATGCCATATTTCAAAAGGAAAAGAATAGTTTGCCCCATAATATGAGACCAAATGATGATACCTACTTGGGCACCTACTATAATGCCTTTGATTAAAAAATGAGCTATCACTTGAGAGACAAGAATCCTCAAAATTTAATGGATTCCTTCAAGACTACATTAAACATTGAAAGAAATAGGAAAGCATTAGGCAAGATGGGGAGAAGGGATGATGTAAGAATCTTGAAAAATCCTAAACATGATAAAGGATCTGTAGAAAAGGGATCTTCTATTGAAGAAAAATTGGACAAAGTTTTGAGTTCTATGAAGGATATCAAAAATAGACTAGATAAACATGAAAAAGGGGCTTGAAAATGAGAAGCCATGTTTTTAGAAAAATGAAAATCCCCCAAGACTCCATGATTATCCTTACAAAACTAATTGGAAAAATGGAAAGCAATCCACACTAATTAAAAAAATACACAAGATTAGGTTACACCTGATCCTCTACAGAAGCACTCTACTAAATTTGCTAATGAAAATCCTTGGTGCATTATTTTCCAATTACCCCACTCTTTTCACCAATGTACAATTGCAAAATTGGTGGAGGTTGAACAAGATGCACTAGATAGTTATGGCCCTTCTCATGACCTTGATGCAGAAATTAATGTAATTATGAATTTTTTTTATTTTTTTGATGGTGAATTCCCGTCTAACGAGTCTGATGAACTTGATGTGGAGAATCAAAGACATAGAGCCAGTGCATATCACCAACAAGTTCTATCTAATGAAGGTGATGAAAGTGATCATAATATGTGTACAATAGAAATGGTTAAGAATGATGTATCTTTAAGAAGACCCTTGAATGAGGAGATTGAAAAGTTGATAGTAGCTTTGGTTGCATAAGCAAGAAGCTCTTACCACTTGAGAAATAGAGTTGTGAGTGGAGATTAGGGTAAGGCGGGGAGTATCTTCATTAAGGAGCATAATGCAAATAGCAAAGGATCAAAATTTGTAAAAAAAAGTGGATGAGGCTAAGGCCAAGGAGGGTAAGGTGGGAAAATATGGGCAAAGAAGACTAAAAATACAAAGATTTATGGAGAATTTATATCTCCTATTGTGAAGGAAAAGACACAAAAGAAGAATTATGAACTAGAGAAGGAAGATAAGAATAAGGTCGAGGTGAAAAGTGAGCAAAAAAAGGAGAAAAACACTGAGCAAGGTATGGTACCACATGATTTACCCAAGTACACCTTTGCTGACATGTTTCAGTTGCTTCAAAAGTCAAGGTTACAGTCCCTTTGCTTGAGATGATGATGAATGAGGAGCACAAATAAAAGGCAATGACCCTTTTCAATGGTGCTACTATAGCCTATAATGAGAGAGTAGTGTCTACACCCAAAGTGAGTGGAAAAGAACTGAAAGATAAGGAAGTTGAAGGAGAAATTATTGAAATCCCTCAAATTTACCTAGGTACCATGATTACTACCTGCCTTTGTAACATAGACCCATTTTTTATAACCCTGATCATTAATGGGAGCCTCTTCAAATATAATGTCAGTTGAGATCATGAAAGAGATGGGAATGAAAATAGATAGTGCTAATGGAAAGTTCTATGCTATTGATTCTAGGGAAGTACCTATGATTAGAGTAATTAAATAACTTCCCTACAAACTTGTTACATTCCTTGACAAGGAATTTACCATGAGCATTATAGTGGTGGACATCCCACCCAACTATGGAATGTTGTTGTCAAGGTAGTGGAGTGCCTCCATGGGGGCAGTATGTAGTTTGATATATCTTATGAAACTTTCCCTATTGATGGTAAATACATCAAGCTGGCTAGGGAATCTAGAGTCCCACACATGATCGAGTTTACTCTTGAAGAGGATAGAATTCATTTTGTGGATACTAACATCAATGATTTTAGGATAGAAGAGTTACAAGAAGAAGGTGATAGGAATATTGCATTCCTTGAAAGGGAGATAATGAAGTTATCAGATAAAGGTATGTGCAGGATCATGATGGGCCAAAAAGTGGCAATATGATGGGTATATGTAGGGTATGTGGCTGACGACTTTTTTTTTACCCAAAATTAATGAAATGAAAAGGGTTTTTAAAGGAGATTCACAACTTTCCACCAATATAAATTATGTTTTACTTTGAATTTAATAAATAGTTATTATTAATTTTCTATTTAAATTATGACTAAAGTCCTATTGATAGGCTATTATATCTATTAAAACAAAACATATTTGGTGAAAATTGAAATTTAATCGATACTTATATTTAGAAAAAAAAAAAAATGGTCTGACACCTGAAATAAAATATATTTTATTTTTTTTTTGTAAAGTTGTAAAATCATAATTAATTATTTAATTAGAAAAACTACTACTTTTGAATATAAAAAAAATTTTTTTTTTAATGTACCTAGGAAAGACGACATTCATTTTTTTAGATTCTAAAATACATACTTTGAAAATATAGATAAATTTTCAAATTTTATTTTTTTAAAATTACTCTAGTTTAAAAAAATTGCCAAATTATTATTCTATTCCAGATTTTTGCACATATTATGAAATGACCTAGCCACTTGCATTTTCAATTTTTTTTTCCATGATGCAAAAAAATAAGTTCTTGTTACTCTGTCATTTATATGTACAAACAATGTGGTAGAATATGAAGCTCTGCTTCTAGGGTTAAGGTTAGTAGAAAAACATGGGATAAAGAATCTAAAGGTGATTGGTGATTTTGAATTGGTTATATCCCAAGTTAGATAAAATTTTGCATCAAAAAAGAAGAGCCAAAAGTAGTATAGGAATGTTGTTTGGGATCCTATAGAACAATTTGATTCCTTTGGTATTGATTGGTTGGAGAGAGGGAAAAACCAAGTGAGATATTTTCTTGTAAATATTGCACTTTGGCCTAATGATATAACCTTTGCTGGCATCTCCAAAGTGGAGGCATCGACAAGGCCTTGAATCCATGATAACATCCAAAACTGTTAAGTCTTCAATGATGATGAATACATATTAATATTTTTGACATGTGTGTACCAGTATGAAGTTCATGAGATTGATTTTGGATTTTATGTTGAGATAGCGGATGAAAAGGATACAGTTTTTGGTAATGAAGTCATTCAACTTAAGACCAATAAGATCCCTAAAAGTCTTGTGGCCTTAGAAAGGGTCTTTGATGACCCTAATAAAAGAAATTCCAAGAAATCATCCACACATCTAGAGGACCTATGGGAGGTGAGATTAGGAACTAAGAGTATTCCAAAGAAAGTATATGTGGGCAAGAAAATGAAGCCCAAAATTAAAGAAATGTTGATTGCTTTATTGAGAAAGTATAGGGATTTTTTTTCCTGGTCTTATGATGAATTAAAGCCATACAAAGAGGATTTTTTTCAGCATGAGTTTCCTCTAAAAGGAGATGCCAAACCCTTCAAAAAAATTAAATTCCCATTAACCCCACCTTGGCACTGAAGATGCAAGAAGAATTGGAGAAGTTGAGGGATTCTAGCAGAATTAAGCCTATTAGGCATTCATCCTGGGTTTCAAGTCTTGTGTCAATGAGAAAGAAGAATGGTGACATCAAACTATTTGTGGATTTAGAAACTTTAATGTGTCATTATTGAAAGATAACTATCCATTACCAAAGATGGAGGCCATGTTACAAAAGGTGATTGAACTTCTATCAATAATGGATGGATTTTCTAGTTAAAATCAGATAAAAGTGAAGGATTCTAAGAAGTATAAGATTTCATTCACAACTCCATGGGGCACCTATTTTTATGTGAGAATTTCATTTGGCTTAACTAATGTTGGTGCTACCTTTTAGAGAGCTATGGATGTAACATTCTATGATTTTATAGATATTTTCTTAGTATTCTATCAAGATGATTTGATTGCCTAATCCAATAAAGAGGAACACCATTGTATGCACTTGGAGAAAATTTTCATTAGGGCTTTGGAGTATGGAATCTCACTTAATCCAAGGAAGTGTTCCTTTAGAGTCGTTGAAGGAATTTTTTTGGGACACATAGTGTCAAAAAAAGTGAGGATTGACCCTAACAGGTGTTGATGGGTGTTTTTGCACTTCTCAACATAGACAACAAACAAGTGTGATGTCTCTCTCGAAAGGTGAAAATCTGCAATGAGTTTCATAAAATCACCCCAAGGTATCTTGCATGTTGAGTCATGACTTTGAAAAAATAGCTTAGTTGTTTGATGTGATCTATTGGTAATCACAAGAGCATTTAGGGTTCACAAAGCATGAAATTCTTGGGTCTATGATTGAGTTTCAAATATTTTGGAAGTGGATGAACAATGAAAAAAATCTTATGATAGTAGTTTGAAACTATTTTGAATCATCAAATTTAGATTTACTGTGATGCTGGAATTGTATGCTTAATTCAAATTTGAAATAAAATTCAGAAATGTTGAAGGTTTTTAGTTTCCTAGGTCTAAAACTACGTTGAATAGTAACAATG
Source organism: Sequoia sempervirens (assembly GCA_007258455.2). Taxonomy (NCBI): domain Eukaryota; kingdom Viridiplantae; phylum Streptophyta; class Pinopsida; order Cupressales; family Cupressaceae; genus Sequoia; species Sequoia sempervirens. The sequence goes on along the minus strand of VDFB02128519.1, from coordinate 7,003,703 downwards.
GATGATGCTAGAGTAGACAAACTCCCAAATTGAGTTCTTCTTAACCAAGGGTATCCTACAGTCTCATAGAACTAGTGCAATCTTCTAAGGCTTACTTATGATTTTTAGACCGCAACATGAATACTTAAAGCATGCACATACATAGTTGAAGTTAAGTGTTATAAATGAATTAGCTCAGACTAACTTTGCAAATAAATTTTTCATCAACAAATGGCCAAAATTATGAGCTAAAAGTGCATCAAATACTATAGCATACATCCACCATTAAAGCTAAACATGAACTACAAACAAAAAATAAACTTAGATAGAAATAAAAAATGTTGAAATAAACTTTTGGAGATAGTATCATGCACACATAAAGAATAATACACAAGAAACCATCAAATCAATGCTTTTCTTATATATTGCAGCAGAATAACTTTACACAACAACACATCTTTCAATTTAAAAATGAGAGGATGCCCCTATTTATAGCCTTCAAAAGGTAGAATGAATGGTCAAGATTGCTAGATTCATTATAGTTTAGGGTTTTACGTAACCCCATATAAAAGTTTACAATATAAAATTGATAATTTTTTCTTTTCCCTATTTTGTCCTACAGTCTATTATGTCTTGTAGCTGATTTGGCCTTTTTTAGCTACTTTAGCAAATGCTCATCATCTATAATGGGATTTCTAGGTTCTTTTTGTAGAGTAGAATATTCAAAAAGTTCCCAATTACAACCAACTTCTTTTCTTTAGAGAGGTCAGATTTAGAGGTATGAAAGGCAACTCTTTTAAATCCTTTAACCATTTGATCTCGATGTTTTATTCATTTTTGCTCAGATTTGATCATTTTTCAGACTTTGTGAAGGCTCTTGTAGCAAAATCGACGAAGTCAGTCAACAACATGTCATCAGCCCCTTGCTCTATTTTCTTGTGGAATTCATGTTTGATAGCTTCCCTATCTAGCTCTAGGGTGGGTATTTGATAGCATATCATGAACTTCAAAAACTCATCACATTTGACCTATTGATCCATGATTTGTTCATGGTTGGCTTCCAATTCTAGCAATGCCCTTTCCAAAACTTCCTTTCTATATTCTAAATTCAGCAGCTAGGCTTTGAGTACAGTCGTCCTCTTTGGGAAATGCCAATTCTTTTTCCCAAGTTTCCCAGGAGAGCATGAGAATGCTTTCTAGCTTCAGGTATGTGATTCAATAAAGCTTAGGTAATTCTTTGCAAGTATCCATTACCTCTTTGACTTCCTTTTGAAAAACTTGAAACTTAGTGTGCATCTTAGTTGCACGTTGGACACCTTTTTCACCCACATCGATAACTCTCTTCAATGATTCTAAGGTAGATTTGGTCCAATTCCTCATTTTTTCCATTTTATTAACCTCCTCCTTCAAGAGCAAGGCAGGTGCAAGTGAATCCACTAGAGCTTCTTATCCGAATGTTGTCCATTGTTGTATGAAGGTAGTTAATTCCTCCACCTGTGCTTTTAGTTCTCCCTTCATGAACTAATCTTTGTTCATCTACTAAATGATGGTGGAGACAAACCCTTGAAATTCATCAATATTTTGGGTGTGAGACGTCATGCCCAAATTTATGGTAGACACTTGATAATCCTTTCCTTGGAGGGTGTCCACATTTTTTCTTGCTGCGAGAGAGGCCACTTGTAATATTTTGGACACGAAAGCATTGGTGGTTATGTGTGACCTAATCTTTTGTTTCTTCTCCTTCCTAGTCTTTACTTGTACCCTAGCTAGTATTGGTGCTGTTGGTGTAATTAAATGTCTTGTACCTTGTCCTAAGTCTTGATTACACCTTAGTTAAGTTTACTTAGGGACCACATAGGAGGTTGTTGGAGATTTTTCACCTTTTTTGGACTTGACATCTCATACCTCATCACTTCCACCTTTTGTGGACACATCATGTGATTATCTCTCCACCTTTTGTGGGAGATCTGCCTTTTGTGGTGATTATCACATTATCACCTTTCAACTTTAGGTGGAGTGATAACTTTTCATAGTTGTCTCATGTCATAAGATTACGACACTTGTCATAATCTTATGCCCTTCTATGTTCTCACCTTGGCTATATATCCAAGGGGTCTCCTATGTACTATTGGCTCATTACATTCTATCATATTGATAGAATGCAGTTTATTCTTGTCATCTTGTCTCTATCTCTCTTATGCTTGTGCTTTCTATTAGGCCTCTAGATCTTGGGTGGCTACCTTCATAGCCAATTCTTACATGGTATCAAAGATTTTGGAGTGCCTTTAGTTAGTCATTTGGAGAGATTCTTGGAGGGTTCCATTATTGGCCTTATGTTGCAGGTGCATTTTGGGAGCTTGTTGCATCATATCTGAGCTTGCCATTGCATCCGAAGTGTCTGAGATAGTCAAATTTTCCTTTTGTTTTGTCTCAGTTGGACATCTGAGGCCAAATCTACAAAGGGTTGAAGATCAGAGGTGGTTGTCAGATCCAGGAGCTAGCTACCTCTTCGGAGCATTTTCAGCCAAAAAGGACCTTGCCATCGTGCTCAGAAGGGCCAAGAACCTATAAATTGACTGCCAAATCGTCCAAATCAGAGTAAGTTGACCGCCGAGGCAAATTTTTTTTACTGGCCGAGCCGTACGACCCAGCCATTATTGCGTCGGGTACGATTTATTTTTCAAAAAAAAAAATTATTCATTTTCTGTGAAATTCTTTTTTTGAAAAATCAAAAAATTTCGTAGTCTTTTTAAATATTGTAAAGTTTTTTTTAATAAAAAATCAAAATTTTTTTTTTTAAAGAGCCCGTAGACAAAAGTCTGCGGACTCTGTACCGCTGGGTACCGCGGCCACCAGGGGCCGCCATGTGGCACCTGCGGCCCCCACCCGCATACTGACGGTCAGCGGCGGGCACCTCCAACCGACGGCCGATCAACTCCTCAAAACCGGCGTTCAATTCCCGGCACCACAAAACTTCACCGGTGGCAGTCCAAATCCAGCAAGCAGAATTTTCCGGCAAAGATTCTAAGTAGAGAATATTCTGACTGCGGGGAATATACCGGCAATATTTTCTGACAAGAAGTGACGGCAACCGTGATGGCTAAACTGCCGTCAAATTTAACCTTATGCAGCTTGCGACGTCCTGGAAGCCATCAAATTTAACATAGTGTTTTCCTGACATCAGCACTACATCAGCAGCTTTTTGAAATTTTTTGACCCCCTCACGGTTGAGCTTTTTGATTTTGTAGTTCAACTTCAGAGGCTCATATCTTGGTCATTTTCAGGCCTTTTTTGGTGCAATTTTTTTTTATTTGGGCTAATTTTTCGTGTACATCGCAGTGGTGGAGTCATTTTCTAATTTTGGTGCATGTATTTTCTAGAAAATTGGATTTGTCTCAGATCTTGCTCAATTGTCACCATTTTTGCAACTTATGGGGCTCCATTCAGGCTCATACAAACTCCTTTTTAGGTGCCATTTTTTTTGAAAGTGCATGATTTTTTCTGAACTTCATAGTGGTGCTATCAGTTTGTAGTAATTGTGATCAGAAATTGTACTTTCAACACTTGGTCATTTTTGGCCTATTTTGGGCATTTGTAAAGTTAAGATCTCAGTTTGATCTTTTGTATCAGTTATTTGAGTCTGTTGTAGCCTACTTAAGGCTATTGTAAAACATTGAAAATCAGAAGCCCACTTTGCTTGGCTTGCAAGTGGCCATTGTACACGCACTAATTATAAAGTGCCAAATCATCTTTTTGGGGGGGTTCTTTGATTGAGTGAATTTGGGGGGGTGTCTTGAGTGATTGTGCCTCTCTCTCTATCTTGTTCTCTTTCATTTTTCTGCTATGGGTTCTCCTAAGTTTCCCTTGTTAACTCCACATAATTATGCTTCTTGGAAAATTGATGCATGGAGTAAGTTAATGGAAAAAGGATTAACTCATTATATTGATGGAACTATTGTTGCACCATCTGATCCTAAAGCTGATCCTGTTGCTCATTTGGATTGGCTCACTAAAAATACTATGGCTCTTGGAACATTAAGGAAATATGTATCAAAAGATCTAATCTTTCAAATTGATAAGTGTAAAACAATTAAAGAAGCTTGGGAAAAGTTTGGTCAATTGTATGGCCAAGTTGATGAGATTAAAGGTTATCAGCTTGACAATGATCTCATAATGTTAGATCCCAAGAATTTTGATACAATCCAAGACTATGTCACTAAGGCAAACGAGCTAAGAGCATAGCTTAAGGATTGTGGCATTGATAAGAAGGATGCACAGTTGATCTACAATTTGTTGGGAAAACTTCCATCAGAATATGCAGCACTTGTTTCTAGCTTCCAAACCCATCGCTTGACAGTAGGTAGTTCTTTCACTATGCCTACATTCGATGCTTTCACATAAATGTTGATGTTAGAACAAGAAAAGTTGGTAAGCATGGGGATTCTTAAGTCTTCAAATTCTAAAGCTTTGGTGGCTAATCAAGGGAATCAAGGGACTCAAGGAAAGGGTTCCAATAAGAAGCAGAAGCAATCTAATCCAAAGAACCAACAAGATAAAGCACAATCATCCTCTCCAAAACAAGGGAATTCTTCATCACAAGGGAATTCTACATCTTCTCCCAAGAAGGGAAGTTCAAGAAAGAAGGAGAGACCAACTTGCTCATATTGCAAGAGGGTTGGTCATGATGAGCATCATTGCCACACTAAGCAAATTGATGAGTTGACAAACATCATCAAGAAGAATAACATCAATTTTCCATCTGCCTACAAGAAGAAGGATTCATCTCCTTCCACTTCCTCACAATCAAAAGGAAAAGGGAAAGCATTTGTGGCTACTTCAGGTTCTTCACAGCATTGGATACTTGACTCAGGTGCCACTCATCATATGGGTTCTTCAAGGGAACAGTTTTCTTCTTTGGAGCAATCTAAGGTACCTCACATCTTCATAGGAGATGATACTCAAGTGGAAGTTGAAGGCGAAGGTTCGGTTGCCATGGATAATGGAACATTTGAGAATGTTCTCTATGTTCCTAACTTGAGTGCCAATCTTCTCTCAATCTACCAAATCACTCACTTTGGAGATGGCAAGAAAGTTGAGTTTCTACCAGATTCAGTTGTGGTCAAAGAACTTAAGGATGATGCCTTGGTTGCAGTGGGACAAGCCAATCACAACACACGGCTTTACTCATTCTCCCACTTTGTACCTAAGTCTCCTTCTACAGCTTTGCTCACTCATTCAAATTCAGAAAGCAAGCTATGGCATGAGTGGTTTGGACATATCAATTACCGCTATCTTCAGTAGCTTAGCTCCAAGGCTATGGTTACAGGACTACCTCAAATCAGCTTTTCAGAAGGTGTTTGTTCAGGTTGTTCCATGGGTAAGCATCCAGAAGAGAAGTTTGACAAAGGGAAGTCTTGGAGAGCTTTACAAGTTCTTCAGTTGGTTCACAGTGATGTAGCAGGTCCATTTCCAGTGCCATCATTTAGCAAGGCTCGCTATGTCCTCACCTTCATTGATGACTACTCTCGCTTCACATGGGTCTACTTTCTTGTTCACAAGAGTGAAGTGTTTGACAGATTTCTTGCCTTCAAGGCTCATGTTGAGAAGCAATCAGGGAAGCAAGTCAAGATTCTTTGCACAGACAATGGAAGGGAATATGTGAACAATAGACTTGAGGAATTTTGTACTCTTGAGGGGATTACTCTTCAACATTCAGTTGCATACACTCCACAGCAGAATGGTGTAGCTGAAAGGAAGAATAGAACCCTTAAGGAGATGGCTAGCTGCATGATTCATGCTCGATCTCTTGGTCCTCAATTTTGGGCAGAAGCTATCAGTTGTGCCACTCACATCCAAAATTGGGTTCCCCATAAAGCTTTGAAGGGTATGACTCCTTTTGAGGCTTGGTGTGGTAGAAAACCAGTTGTGAGACACTTCAGAGTTTTTGGTTGTCCAGCTTGGGCACAAATACCTCCAAAGAAGTGCAAGGCATTGGAACCTCAGAGTAGGCCTTGCATCTTTGTTGGATATCCTGAAGGTGTTAAGGCATATAGACTTTTGGATCCAGAGACACATGAGTTATTCATTGAGAGGAGTGTTCACTTTGAGGAAAGCTCTCCTAGCTTGACCTCTAATCCTCCTCTTCCTTCCTCCATAGTGGAAAGTGATGATAGTGACTCTGATGATGATTCTTCCTCAACTTTGACTCGCAAGATCACAACTTCGTAGGGTCCACTTGTAGTTGAGGCACCTGTCCTTCATCTCCTACTAGACCTCATTGGGCTTGACAGACTCTTGAGTCAGCAGGTTCTCTTGTTGGGGATCCTTCAGATACTCGAAGGACTCGGTCACAACATCAGAATTTTCCACATGCTTATATTGCTACTGCTTCAGATCCACAATCCTTTAAGGAAGCTTCAGGCATTTCTGAATGGGATTCAGCAATGGAGGAAGAGTATAGTTCCTTGATGAGGAACAACACATGGGATTTAGTTCCTCTTCCTAAGGGAAGAAAGATGGTTCGATGTAAGTGGATCTATCGGACTAAGTATGTAGCAGATGGAAGTGTGGATAAATACAAAGCTCAGCTTGTGGCAAAAGGTTTCTCACAAGTTCCAGGTGTTGACTATACTGAGACCTTTGCACCCGTTGCTAAGATGAACTCCATTCGCTTGACACTTGCTATTGCTGCAGCTCATGGTTGGGTATACATCAGATGGATGTGAAGAGTGCATTTCTTCATGGGGATCTTCATGAGGAGATTTACATGGAGCAGCCACAGGGATTCATACAGGATTCTTCATTGGTTTGCAGATTGAGGAAGTCTATCTATGGCCTCAAACAGGCCCCTAGGGCTTGGTATGCTAAGATGGATTCCTTTCTTCTCTCAGCAGAATTTACAAGGTGTCATTCAGATCCGAATGTCTATATTTTGCAACAGGATGATTCTCACTTGCTACTTGTGCTCTATGTTGATGATTTGATCATTACAGGGAGTACCTCATCCATCATTGGCATTGTCAAATCTGCTTTGCAAGACAGATTTGCTATGACCAACTTGGGCCTTTTGCACTATTTTCTTGGGATTGAGATCACACAGTCAGCTTTTGGGATTTCTCTTTCTTAGCCCAATTATGCTCTTGATCTTCTAGCTCGGTTTCACATGGCTGATTGTAAGCCTGCACCGAATCCCTTTCTGTCAGGAGTCAAGCTTGAGGCTAAGTGTTCTACTCCACTTGTTGATGCCACTTTGTATCGTCAGCTTGTTGGGAGTCTCATCTATTTGACTCACGCACGCCCTGATATCTCTTTTGCAGTTGGCATGGTTTCACGCTTTATGCAGGAACCACATGAGCTTCATTGGAAAGCTGCCAAACGCATCTTGCATTACATCCAGGGTACACATCATCATGGGATTCAGTATGCAGCAGGTACAGGACTTACCTTGGTGGGATATATAGATTCTGATTGGGCTGGCGATATTGATGATCGTAAGTCCACTTCTGGCTACAGTTTTCATCTTGGTTCTAGCCCCATTTGTTGGCAGAGTAAGAAGTAGCATGCGATTGCTCTTTCTTTGACTGAGGCTGAGTATCAAGGGGCTGTTAATGCCGCTACTAAGGCTATTTGGCTTCAGAATATTCTCACTGAGTTTGGATTCACTATTCCTCGTCCTACAGTCATTCATTGTGACAATCAGAGTGCTATCCAAATCTCAAAGAATCCGGTTCACCATCAGAGGACCAAACACATAGAGATTCATATGCACTACAATCGGGAGCTGATACAGGAGTAGGTCATCGATTTGTAGTATTGTCCTACAGCAGAGCAGGTTGCAGATATTTTCACCAAACCTTTCACTGAGAGTGTCTACCATCATTTGCGAGCTCTCTTGGGGGTGCGAGATGTTTCTTCTGAGGAGGTCACTTGACTTCTTCATTCTCTCTTATGGGGGGGCTTTTTCCTCATTCGAGGTTTTTCCTTCTCATCCTTTTTCAATTTTTGTATTTCATCTCTCTTTTGGGGGGAGTTTTTTCCCACGTGGTTTTCTACCTTTCTCCGCTTTATGAGAGATTGCATTGCATTTATACATGGGTACCTAACATGGCCTAGTAGCCAGGACCCATCTTGCATTGTTTTCTTTTGTGAACATTCTCCCTAAGTTGCACTTAAGGGGGGGTGTTGTTGTAATTAAATGTCTTGTACCTTGTCCTAAGTCTTGATTACACCTTAGTTAAGTTTACTTAGGGACCACATAGGAGGTTGTTGGAGATTTTCCACCTTTTGTGGACTTGACATCTCATACCTCATCACTTCCATCTTTTGTGGACACATCATGTGATTATCTCTCCACCTTTTGTGGTGATTATCACATTATCACCTTTCCACTTTAGGTGGAGTGATAACTTTTCATAATTGTCTCATGTCATAAGATTATGACACTTGTCATAATCTTATGCCCTTCTATGTTCTCACCTTGGCTATATATCCAAGGGGTCTTCTATGTACTATTGGCTCATTACATTCTATCATATTGACAAAATACAGTTTATTCTTGTCATCTTGTCTCTATCTCTCTTATGCTTGTGCTTTCTATTAGGCCTCTAGATCTTGGGTAGCTACCTTCATAGCCAATTCTTATAGGTTCTAAATGAGCCTTAGGGTTTGCAAGTATGGGAATTTTTCTTTTTAACTATTTCTCTAGCCATGAGGGAACCTTAGTTTGATGATTTGGGGATTCATTATCCTCCACTTCTTCTTGTTCCTCTAATGAATCTTTTTCTTCATTCCTAGGAGTGTCTTTATCATTTCCTTCTTCTTCATCTAGCTCCTTTTCTTATATAGTCTTCCCTTTATCAGGCTCAATAGTCTCTACATTTTATTTGATGATATTTTATTCTCCTAGTGTTCTACCTTTTCCTTCTTCATGCTTAATTACAACAACCTTTTCGGCCTCGTCATCCTTTTCTCTTATGTTCTCTTCTTCTTCTTCTTTCTCTTGTTCTTTCTCTCCTAGCAGAGATGTCTCTTCTTGTTGCAGGCTCTAATATTAGCTAGCTTGTGGAGGTTCATTAGTCTTCTCCTCATCAATACTTGTATTAGTTTTCCCTTCCTTGGAGCAACGCTTCTATGAATTTTCTTCTTCATTCCTATGCTCTTGGGGTTGCTCACCTTTAGGCTCTTGATTTGATGTTTCAACATTGTAGTAGTCATCAAACTTTACCTGCATCTTCATCCTTGGGTGTTTCTTTCCCTTCTTTATCGGAGGCTACTTTGTCTATATTCACCCTTATTCCTCCCTCAAGATGCTTAACATAGTCATCCCAGTCAAAGTCGTCAGGCTCTTCAACAATATCTATTGTTTCTTCCTTGGGATGTTGTACACTTAGCTTTCTATTTCTTCAAAAATTTGCATGGTTGCCTCAATTTTAGGTGGCTCGGTAGGAGGTAGAGGGAGAGACAAGGCAACAACAAGTTGGGCCATTATCTCTTTGACTTGAGGGTTGAGGATTATCACAGAGAGCTCAAATGGCACACTCTGCAGATATGAAGCAAAGGCTTGTGGTAGAGAAAGGGGTGTGATAGAGGTTGTTGGTAAATAAGCTGGGAGATTGTAAAGATTTGGCAACAGAGGTGGGAGTGAGGAAGAAAATAGTGGGGAAGTAGTGGAGGAAGAAGAATCTAACACTACTACAGGAGCAATCAGAGAAGCGGAGGTAAGGTGTGCAAAGATGTCCACAGTGGGTGGTGATGAAACGGGAAATGATTGAGGAGTGGGGGGAGATGGAGCAACAACGACAGCTACTGGGAGTGTTGTGGTGGTGGATAGTGATGAGTGAGGTTGCTCAAATTATTCCTCATCTTTATGTGGAGACCCTTCCTCTTGGATGGTGGGAATTTTGAGAACAAAATTTATTCTCCTTTTCAACTTCTTTGGTGGCTTCTTCCCTCATGTTGGTTTTTTGGTGTAAACATTATGCTTGGGCTACCACTCATAGGTTTCCTTTCTCTTTATTGACCTTGTGATCACTAGGGATTTGTGAGCCTCACTTGATAGGCCTATGGTAGTGCTACTATCTTTTTCACTCTCCAGCTCATCTTCGAGCTCGCCATAAGTGATTTATGTGCCATGCTCATGCAATTGAGTTATTTAATCATCTATCCATTGCTTAGTTCTTTATTCTACCAAGTGAGTGACAATATTTAGGTTTGTGACCTTTGGCTCACTCTAGTCATTGATGGACAATGGCACATTGATTAGAGCATTGTACCTCTCATCGAGGACATTATCATCCTCAACAATCTAATCAAGCACCAGGTATAGATTCATGGCCTTTCCAAAGCCAGAAGTCATCCTCATCTAGTGCCTCCTTTAGACCTCACGGTCATTTTTGGCCCAAAAGTCCTCAATATGTGGCCAATGGGTATATTGTCATCCAACCTACTTCTTTAGTTTCCCAAGAGGCTCCAAGCCTCTCCTCTCTATGTGAAAATAAAGGTTATATTCCACAAGCTCCCTCTTTGAGTTCTCCACACATGGGGAAATAGGGTTGGAATACATTCCTTTTCCAAAGGTAAGGGGTTATGGGATCCCAACATGATGTTTTTTGTGCAAGAGAGTGTGGGAAGTCTACAACTATTGAGTAAGCTCCATTAATATGATTTTGTCATTGGGGTAGTCGGGTGGCTAATACGGGCACCCTAAGAGGCCCTCTACTTTGATGTATGTAAATTTATGGAATTAGATGAACAAATATACAAAACTCTTTGTGACTACCTTGGTGATGTGTGAAACCCTTCTATGGTATTCTGCTACTAAGGTCCGAATGATGTGCCCAATGAAGGCATCATTTACCCTCTTGTAATCTTGAATTTTTTATATTGGAGTTGAGGGTAACAATCGTACACCTTGTTTTGACCTTTCTTTGTTCCTAGTGTCCCGACATAGTTTAATCCTTTATATGGGAACTTTACAGATAGACCAGATAAGAGGTCATGTATAATTTTAAAGTCTTCTTTGCTTCCATAAAATAACTATGCAAGTTCTTGTTGATGAGATTTTCTCAGTGAAATCAAGCCTTGCCTCAGAGGATGTCTTCCATGAAGTAAAATATCCACTCCTTGAAGAGTGAGGAAGTTGGGATGCCCATTACTCTACTTAGAAGCATGACTAAGTCATTGATTTATTCTACAAAGTCACTCCTATATACTATTTGAGGCACTTTGTTAGCACTTCCACTCTTATCAAGTAACCATGTCTAGTTGATAGTTGTTTTACATCCTGTGGGGTTTTCCTTCTAGAAATTCATAGTGAAACCTTTCTCAAATTCTTCCATTGGATTAAACATAGGAATGTTGAATGTCTTCCTAATAGAGCTAGAAGTGAAATCAGCCAGTACTCTTCCATCCCCAGTGATAATACCTATGGTTTCTACACTATAACATTCCCAACATGCCATAACCAGCTCTAGAGAAATTAGGGTAGGAGGAAAAACCATTGCCTTGGCAAGTCCACTTCTCTTAATCATCCAAGATTCCTCAGTCCTAGGGTTGATCATGATCCTTTTCCTGAATTCATAAATACTGATGTGACCTAGGTCTGTGTCAGTTACCTTTTCCCATTTAGATGTAATTTTTGAGTTGTGCTAGATCCCATGTAATTGGTATTTAATTTTATCTTTTTCTTCTTTTCCTTTGGGAGTCTTTGTTGGCTTCTTTCCAATGTATGCCTTCTCCACTAGATTCTCAATAGGTTCCATAAATTTTGTACACAAAGGGTATAGTAAGCACTTTGAAAAATAGGGAGAGAAAAGCATTAGTTAAATTGTAGGAAACACATCATTAAATACATTAAACCTACTCTAACTATGTACAAGGGTGAGCTTGATTAGCTCAGGTGAGGAAATAATGCTTCAAGTATTTCTTGTTGACTAGCAATGTGACATCTTCTCTAGTAAGCATTTTTAGGTGAAAGACATTATCTCCCATGATTTTAGAAATATGAAGGGGTCAAGCCAGAGCTTGTCGAATTTATCATGTCCCCCTTTCTTCACATGGGATTTTTCCAAACATAGCACTAGACCAACACTTATAAAGACCTTGACCTTGTCTCTATGATCAAACCATCTTTTGACTATGCCTTGGTAATTGAAAAAATTTCCTACAACTTCATCACATACTTCCTCTAGATGGAGGAGCTCAGCTAGGCGAGCTTCAAGATGTTTCTCCCTCCTCATAATAGGTATTGATAAACTATAGCATAGGGATCTTGAGGTGGATTGGGAAAATGAGCTCTAAACCATAAACAAGGTGGTATGGGGAGGTCCCTAAGGTTGCTTTATGTCAGGTGCAATCTGCCCATAGAGCAAACCACAACTAGGTGTGCTAGTCTTGTGGGTTTTTATCTAGAAAATTTACGTATAACAATCAACAAGGTTTTGTTTATGGATTCAGCTAACCTGTTACCTTGGGGATAGTAATTGGATGAAAATTTGAGTACAATCCTATATTCAAAATACTAGCTTAAAAATTTAAGGAATTCAAATGCGGGGCCATTGTCACATACTAACACAAATAGGTAGCCAAAATGATTGATAATAAAACCTTCCAGAATATTAGTAACTACCTCAGTTGTACATTGCCTACATGAAATTATTTATGACCATCTAGTACAATAATCATTTGCGGTTAGAATGTACCTGTTACTTGCAGAGGATGGTGGGATTACCGAATCAATGAAGTTGAGTCCCCATCGAGCAAGCGATCTTAACTCGACAACTAGTTGCAGTGGAACATCAACATTCCTTTCCCTAGTGGCAGTAGTCTAGAAACTGTGATAGGTTCTAATATGATTGTGAGCATACTTGAACAAGTTTGGCTAGTAGTATCCATCTCACAAGATCTTGTGGTCTATGGAAGGGCCAAATCCATGTCCCATTCCAACTATGTCATGGAATTCCTTTATTACTTCAGCCGCTTCTTCTCTTCCCAAGCATTTGAGGTAGATTCCCTCATGATTCATCTTGCACAACATGGCTCCTTACAACATGTAACTATAGCATTTCAATCTTCTAGCTCATTTATGGACTCCTTGCAAGTGTAGTGGGCACTTGTTGTTCAACAAATAGTACACAATGTTGTTGTACCACTTGTTTGGCGAGACATCCTCCAAGTGATATTGTTGGATAGTAATTTTTAGTTAACTTTCTGCTATTCTACATGTGAGAGCCTTTCCTCGAGCTAATTTTATCGATTGAATCTCCATGTCATATTCCTAGAGCAATGTGACCCACTTTGATCATCTTTCTTCTAGCTCTTTTTGCATCAACAATGTCTTAACAGTTGGGTTTGGGACAATGGAAAACACTTTATTTCTCAAGATATAATTTCTAAAATTCTTGACCCCACAAACTAAATCATACACCTTCTTTTCAACATTATGGTAGCACAATTCAACATCCTTCAATGGTGTGCTCGTGAAGGAAATAGGATGTTGATTCCCTTCGTCATCCTTCTATGTTAACATGTTGGCACATGAGTGATCTTGGAATGTAGGAAAAAATGGGGGATATGGGAGATAAAGTAGATCAAGTGCTATTATGTACCCACTTCCAACATAATTCCATTCAAGGATAACCCTAGAGATCTCAATGCAAAAGAGAAAGAGATCTAGTCGTAGGGCTATCCAAGAGGTTGAATATGGTTTAATGAGGGGTTCACCACCAAGTGTAAACTTGGAAAAGACAATGAAGTGCAATATGTAATATAAAACCCCAATTTAATGCAAACTAGTTCTAAATGACCTAGAAAGATAAATGAAATGCAATAGAGAAATGTAAAAACAAAAAGTATGCACCTAGGAATTTAGAGAAGGGAGTATGGAGATTTGAATCACTGGAAAATATGCTATTAAGGCTAACTAGGACTCATTCACTAGGCTGGGTGAAATGGTCCTATCTATGGGAAACAATGCAGGAACAATTTTTTGTCAAAAGGGTATCCAAATCTGCAAAATCTTAACAATGTACTAGAACAGGGAATGATTTGCTAGAAGTGGCGAATCAGTCCATTTAGTATTTTCTACAACTTTCAAAGCCAATTTTTCTTTTCCTTTTTTACTTTGTTCTTCCTAATTGATTTCCTGATCCGAATCTCTAATTTGCAACCTATAAGTCTTCTCCAATGTTCTCCAAGGCTTGATGACAACTTTGACAACTTTGATCTCTTGAAAGCTTTTCTCCAATCTTGCTCCTTATGAAATCTACAACCTAGCCCTACAAATCACACCCAAAGGAGAGGGGAAAATGTTGTGGGGTTAGTAGATAAGGGTTTTCCTTGGTCAAACCCCGTGTTGGTAATTGAACCTTGAAATGAAAGCAAATATGAATGGAGAATAATGAATGAACAAACAATGATGTTGCAACTCATCAAACCCTAGTAATAAGGTGCTAAAAATATGCTTGAAATGGATCCAATGGATGTGGTTCTTGACTCTTTCTTGATTAATGTTGATCTTCCTTGAAATACTTGCTTGAATCATAAACTCTACATCACAATTGTTAGAGCAATAACAAACATGATGAATGAAATATTTGACATGATGATTAACACTTGAATGCTACTCTAAAATTCTTGATAATCTTCCCTTGAATGTCTTGAATGCTCTTGTGAATTCTTGTGAACTCTCTTAAATTCCAAGTGTTGAATGTGAGTGAAAGAACCTTTTATTTATACCCAATTATGTAAAAAATTCCAAAATTACAACACTACAAGTTGACATCAAATCTAGGAGAATAAAATCCTATCAGAAATTTGATTTTGGGCCACATGGGACTCATTCACCCAAAGTGGCGAATGAGTCCCATCGGATGTAATGTATGGGACCAAAAACCAAAAGTTCTTAGAAATGTGTGGAAACCGGTTAAAGGCCAAAAGATCCAAGTGTGACCCATTCACCCAAGGTGGAAAATGTGTCCTAGATCCCTAAATCTGGGCCACACAAGCCAATAACACCTAAATTATGATTGGTTAAATATTGGGGTTAGGATTATCCTCAAAAAGATGTAATAAATGAGGCTTGTGGATGCAAAATGGGGCCAATTAAAGCATAAGAAAGCCAAATTATTAATGAAAAAACTAGAAAAGTGTGGAAGTGTGTTACAACACTTTACAACACTCCAAACAAGGTTAGGATTAAGGTTTATTTTGATTAAAAGGAGGTTTATTATGCTTAATTGTTTGATAAAACCCTAGAAAAGTGTGAAAGTGTGTTACAATGCTTCACAACACTTTTGCAAGGTACCATTTAATTTCATTAGTTCACAAGGGCCCACTACCTAATGTGAATGTTTCAACCACATTACAACATTGAATCAAGGCAACATTAAGCCAAACTCATAAGGAGGGCCAATAAAGGTAGAAGGGACACTTTTTTAGTGACTCCATCTAGCCCCCAATTTAGTGAGAGGATGAACTTGCTTCAAAATCACACTAAAGTAGATGAACATGCATCAAGAGGAGTCCAAATGCACTAGTGTTAGTAAGATGGGATAAAAAGAATCAAGAAGGGGATCAATCCCCTAGGACCAAGATCCCATGGCAAACAACATAGGAAAAAAAGAACACACATGAGAATGATATAAAGAAAAAAATTGAAGCACAAGCATGCATTGTCAAAGATGAAAAAGAGAAAAGGCAAAAAATAAAAGAGAGAAACAGATCAAGCTTCCACCTTTTTTCCATCATGATGTGGATTAGATATAGGCTATTTTTTTGAAAAAATGCATACTGACTCTGTGGCAATGAAACTCTTGGCTTTCTGCTAGGTGAGAAGACCAAAAAGGTGAGACAAATACAATCAAGGGTAGTATGCACTCACACACACCCACAAGTGGATATTGGGAAAGTCATGCCTCGATTGGGCTTCCCACTCAAACCATACCAAAGTAACTTTAATAAGGCACGACACAAAAATCATTTTCGAGCTTTATGAAACAAGCAAAAATTCGTATGCTTGGAGCTCATGAACAAAAAAGATGGTTTCGCAGGCATGGAAGTTGTATTATGCAAGGTGGCCATACAATGAAAAATGAAAAATGAAAAATATGAAATGTTTAAAGGAGTCTTTTTAGTTCATGTAAGGTTTTTAACTTAGGGAACCTTGTGCCTAATGTCTCTAAGAGAGGACTAGTCAAAGAATAAAAAGATTCACAACTTAGGGGATGCATTTCATCACATCAAGCCACTAAGAGGAATATAGTATGCTAAGAGAGATCACACTCTTGAAGGAAATCATGCCCAATGTCATCCACAAAGAAAAAAATGCATCATGTGAAGTAAGAAGATTGCACCAAGAACCATGAAAAGGAAAAATGCAAAAGAATAATGCCAATGTATGCCCCCACTTTAAAGAAATTACTAAACACCATGTTGTAAGCAATTAATTTAAAGTAGCAAATGATAAATTCTAACAAGAAGACATGAGAGCTAACTTGGAAAGCCCTATACCAAGTCATATGTTTCCAAGTAGAGCTATGCCATGTAAGAGAAAAAGAAAAAGAAAGGGGTTGCCCCCAAATGAAAACACCAAACACATAAAGGGTCTATGGATTTGGGGTTAGTATGTTCTTGCTACAATGTTTTTAGAGAGCTTAGAACTATCATCATTCACCCAAATAAAATAGAACTGGAAGAAAGACACGAAGAGAGTGAAAACAAAGAAAAGACTTTAGGGTCAACATGGAAAAGACATGAATGTCTTGACGCCCTATGTAATCCCCAAAAGGAAAACACAAGACAAAGACTAAAAGATAAAGAAAAATAAAATTCTTTTGGGTCAACATGGAAGAGACATGAATGTATCGATGCCTTGCATCATACACAAATGGAAAAAAACAAGAGAAAAAAGAGATAAAAAGAAAAAAGATGTATGACATAGAGAAGAATAAAGATACAAATAGAGGAATGTCACAAAGAGAGAGAGAGAACATAAAACATAACATTATGGGGGATCACATCACACACATGTAATCACACAAAAAGAAAATGAAAAAGAAATATTGCAAAAAACTAGTAAGACACAAGCGAGTCAACCTATTAGCAAGTCATCCACCTCCCAATCATGTCCATTCTATACCAAAGGTGGGCAATTATCTAAAGGGACAAGAGAAAGTGTCGAGCTAGGAGAAGCACCAGGTTCAACAATCTTTGTAGGAAATTTTTCATTTAAGCTCATGGAAGAGGAAACCAATGTATTTAATTCGTTATGCAGGTCTCTTTGTCAATTTTAGTAACTTCCTCATTTTCATCCAAATTAATCATAATAGGAGGTTGGAGGATAATTCACATAGAATATTTCAACTCTTTTTGTGGTTGTTTTATTGTATTTCTTTGTTTTGAGGTAGGGGTAGAGTCATCATGCATTGTTTCAGTCATGTTTGGATCTTGATTTTTTTTGTTTAATTCATCATGTAACTTGCAAGCAAGGGCACAATGTCTATGCCTATGCTCCCTAGCACCTCTGTTTATTTTAGTTTTGTTTTCAAGTTGTGTTTGAATAGGAGTAGGTTGATCAACTATAGGTTTCTTTTCTTCCCTAAGGGGAGGAACAAAAGGAACCATGGGAGGTTTTTCAACCACTTTCTCTTTGACTTTCTATACTTGTTTTATTCAAGGAGGTGTGATAGGGTTTTTTTAATTATCTCTTGGTCGTTTGTAGGAGGTTGATGAAGGTTCCGTGTTAGGTTGGTCTTGGTTGTTTGGGTCTTGTTGAGGTTCAAGTATGGTTTCTTCAAGGATGGTAAGTTTGGAAGTGGATGGGGACATGTTTCAGAGGAATAGCTCTGCTATTTTATTTTCCTTGAACTTTTGATAGGACAAGAAAATGAAGTCTTCTCAAGCTTTTATAAGTTCCATGGGCTCAGGCCAAAAGGAATCTAAGGAAAATTTTCCTTTGAATAATGAAGGGTTGAAGCCACTATGGTGAACAATGAATATTTCATTGTCAAAGGGAAAATTTAAGAATTTATGCACAATTGAAGGGATAAATTTCATGGAGCGAAGCCATGGATGGCCTAGCTTCACATGAAATTGGTCTGACTATGAGATGATGGAGAATGAGACGTCTAATGTTTTCGGTCCTATTTGCAATGGAAGGGTGATTGATCCCAGTGTAAGTCAAGAAAAACCATTGTGTGTCTTGATCCATGCTTTCAATTTATCATATAGATATTAATAAAGCTTATGTAAAAGTAAGAATTCCTCAGTCATCACATTCTCTCCATAGGTGGGATCTATTAATATCCCATTAGTGGGTGTATCATAGATACAACCAACTATATAAAGAGGACCATTAGGAAATTTTTTAAGTATATCCTTAGAGGAGAAAGCAATGGGTATGTGTAGGATCATGATGGGCCAAAAAGTGGTGGTATAATGGGTATGTTTAGGGCATGTGACTGACAACCTTTTTTTTTTACCCAAAATTGATGTAACAAAGAGGGTTTTTCAAGGATATTCTAAGCTTTCCACCAATATAAATTATTCTTTACTTTGAATTTAATAAATAATTATTATTCATTTTCTATTTGATTTATGACTAAAGTCATGATTGATAGGTTGATTGAAAAACATCTATAGCTTTCAAACGGTATCACATTTTTTGAATCCAAAACATGTGTCACATTCTATGTTTCACATACTATAGGATTAAAAAAAGAATTGAATTTCATGAAGTTTTGACCAAGTTAAGGTGGTCAGACATACAAGATTTAATATTTTTTAAAATTTGTAATAAAAAATTCATAATTAATTATATACTTGGAAAAAATTACAAAAAAAATGCATCACATTAGGACATGAGTCCTTTACTTATAATCATTTTACTATGGTTAAGGTGGTCAGACAGACACCTACTTCGTATTTTTCCCCTAAAATTTAAATACTGTTGCATTGAAATTTTAAATTTTCACCAAATAGATTTAAAAAAAAAAAAAACCTAGTAGTTTAGAAACTACATTCAACTTGCTACATATTCTATTATTACATATTTTTGAAATAATATAGATAAAATTCAAATTTTTATATCAAGTTTTCTAACTCTATTTTTTCTAAATTTTTTGCCACTTAAGGGTCTGTTTTTTCCATGATGATCCTGTACATACCCCAATGTCAAGAAGATTTTTATTTTGGCCCTTGCGAGAGATGACATCTATTGCCCCCACCATTTCATCTATAGGATTATTAGTGGTAGTATCATGCTGAACAGAATCATTGTTATAATCATCTGTGTCAACATTCATCACATCATTCTCTATAGTTTTGTTGGCTTTGACAAATGAAATATTATTTTTTACCATTGGGTTGGTGAAAATTTGCAAGTTTTGGTTGGGAGTAGCAATAGAATTATTTCTTTGATTACTAACACCTCCAATGGATAAATGACTAGAATCAATGAGGGCTTGCACAAGATGTTTAAGATGCTTACAATGTTCCGTGTCATGTCCATTTTTTGGTGATAGTTGGCATTAGGAATTTGATCTAAAGCTCAGGGGTAAAGGCTTATTAGGACTAGGTATTCTAACAAGAGGTAAGGTAATCATTTGCTGGTCTAAAAGTTGAGACATGGTGTTATGAAGGGTATCGGGTAAGGGAGTGAATTGTCTTTTTGAGTCTCCATAGTTAAAGGCTACCAAGCATTTAACGTCTGCTACTTGATTATTGACATTTTGGGTTGTTTGTTGAGAGGGGTTAAATTAAAGGAACCCTTTATTCTATTTTCTAAAAGGTTGGGAATTGTTTTTGTTTGTGGACCTAGATTTCTTGATTTGGCTAGAGGTGGACTTTGTATCTCGAGTACTAACCAAGTTTTGATAATCACAAAGGGCAGTACACAAGTGCATGAGGGATGGGAATTTCATCATGGTAATATTTTCTTGCATTTTACTTTGCAAATATTCTATGAACGTCTTTTGACTTGGTGAGGATTGAGGACCTTAACATCGATTTGGGAATAAAGCGATTGATAGCATGAGGTAAAATCAGTTATCTTTTCTTCCTCTTTTTGCTTGTATCTCATCAAATCATCCAAGGTCATTTTAGGAGTCAGATGCACTTGGAAATGGTTTACAAATGCATCAAAAAATTCATTGAATGAATGAATTGAATTATTTGGTAAAGAAGAGACCCACTCCAAGGTGGTGTCTTTCAATGATCTAGGGAAAAAGCTTAACCAAAAGTTTATTAAGAAGAACAAAGTCACTGCATATGGTAGTATAGGAATTAACATGGTTAGAAGGATCTCCCTTTCCCTCCATATTTCTCAAATATAGGAACCTCTACACCTTGTGGCATAGGTGTTTGCAATATCTCTAAGGACAATGGATTGCTTTTGACATAATATCTCAGTGGGCCATTTTGATTTTGGTTGACAGTGATTTTTTTTTTGAAGGGATGACATGGTTTGGAAGAGTTGAGTTATGAGAGGGTCATTTCTTGTGTTATGAGGTAGAAGTGAAAGTGGTGAAGGAGTGTATGTGTTTGTAGGGTAAGTGAATGGAATGATTATAGGTGGTAGGGTAGGAGATATAACCTACAATGCCACATAGGAACTAGGGATGCTAGCATGAATACCCAAGGAAGGAATCACATTACTAACTGGTTGCATTGTTGTTGTGACTTGGGGAGTGGTATAAGTAGGTATTGAGGAAATTGTTGTGGGAGGAGGAATTTAAGTTCCTCCTTAATTTGTAACATTACTTGTTGGTAAAGGAAAACTAGTGGTTGAGGGGAGATGTTTTTCAAAGATCTCAACTATATTTTTCACAATGTCAAGGCTATCTTCACTTTAAAGCGTGAAATGAATGTTATCTATGGTAGGAATTTTTCTAGTTGAAATGCCATTTTTCACTTGATGTTGTAATTTTTCTAGGTCCTCATGAATTTGAACTATGTCTTCTTGTGGGATATTATCAGTTCTTGTGTTAACATTCATGTTACTACTTGAAGGCAAAGATTTGTTAAAGATGTTGTCAATGCCTAGTATACTAGTGTCAATAATAGGAGTGGAAGATCTACAGAGCCCAAGATCCACAATGATTGTGCTATCATGGGATGACATGAGTCTTGAACTTCATCTCACTATAGTATTAGTAATAGGACACCAAACACTCATACAAAGGATACTAAATGTAGGGTGAATGAAAATGCAATGTAAACTAAGAACAATGAAATGCTTATAACTAAAATTTTGAAAACTAAAATATATATACAATAACAACAAACAAAAACTTAGAAACTGTCACGACCCCTAGTTTCAATAAGTAATTTATAAATTCAACCATACTATTTTGATGCATTAGTATCTAATTTAATGAATGATTATATTGTTCAATTAGTTCGTAGGAGAATAAAAGTATAATGAAATAAAATGATAAATTATAATTTAATTTGAAATTTTATTCATTCCAAATAAATGATAATGCTTAGTGATTCTAAATTGAGGGATATTTCGTTATTATTATAAATAATTTATTTGCAAAATAGATGATATTTATTTATTGTTTATAAAGATTAAATATTTCTTTGCAATTTAAATAAGGAACTTTCTCATCAAACACGTAGTTGCAACTAAAAGAGAAT
This sequence comes from Sequoia sempervirens, assembly GCA_007258455.2. Taxonomy (NCBI): domain Eukaryota; kingdom Viridiplantae; phylum Streptophyta; class Pinopsida; order Cupressales; family Cupressaceae; genus Sequoia; species Sequoia sempervirens. The sequence continues at coordinate 6,982,088 of VDFB02128519.1, read as the reverse complement.
CTCCTCATTTTTTTTCAAAAAGAAAATAAAGTGATAGAACTCTTCATTGCTATCTAAAAATAAATGTTACTTTAATTTCAAGATTCAGTTATTGGGAAGGGAAGGTGAAATCTTTAAAAAGATAGAAATTATAACGGAATGGGGGAGAACAGGAGAAGTTTTTCTTGACCATCTTTTCTCTAAAAAAAAGAAAGGGAATATATTAGTTACGAAAAAAAGATGGGAGGGAGTCAGGCATTCGGGGAGATCAAATTCTTCTTAGAGATGTTTTGTTTTCAATTCACGGGCTTTATCTAAGATTCTGCATTTTGCATACATGTCCAGGAGGATGTTGGGTTTAGACGCAGAACCTAGCTTTACACCTGTTGTTTGTGTTGCTTGAAAGCTTTTAAAGCCTTGAACAAATCTATTCTGCGGGTCTCCTGCAATCATGGATCCCTTGAGAGACCACATCTTCTTGAGGCGTTATGTCAAGCAATTCATGGGCTGGGTCTCTGCGTCCACACACTGCATACATATCCATGAGGAATTTGAAAACATAAAGAAGCTGTTAGAAACAGGTTTGAAGTTTTGTGAAGGAGGATTGACAAAGGACTCTGGGCACCCGTTATGGTAAAGATACCAATTTGATTTTCCTTGTTTTTATCGAAGCTTTGATTTTAATATGTAAGATTTGCAACTGTATACTGTACTTAATTTGAGATTCTTTTTGTTCTTTTTCCTTGACTTCGTAAGCTGATTTCTTGATAATGAAACATTCGATCTCACTCTTAAAATCTAAGCTCTTTGTTCTGAAATTCCTTGACATAGACGATTTGATTTCTTTCTGTGTACTTGGGCCATTTGTTTGTTGCAAGACTGTCGTTTGTTTCTTTTTAGAACCCTGTTGCTGATTGTGCCTTGTCACATGGTAGTATACACCTTCTTTAGGTTTCCTCAGTCTCCTCATGAAACCCATTTGGTGCTTATTCTGCAAACATCAAATTTTAGGAAAAAAATTATATATATATAGAGTCATTTTTTTCTGACAGTTCACGTACCTTGCACATCCTTCTACGTTTAGCATTTCATGGCTGCGAAGGCAGCTGCAACTGCAATCCCAGGTAAAATTCATTCACCTCTTGTGTTTTGCGGGATGTCCTTATCCTACTCCAAAGCCCCATCTAGGAACACGCAGGGAGTATGTGGGAAAGGACACAGGAATTAGTTTAGCTACACCTGCCTATTGTTTCAGCATGGAAGTTTCTTTAAACATTACATTAAACCAGTATTCGATGCCCACTACCCTTAGAAATTTTTGCATGGTTTTGTTTGCAAAAATGGTGCACATTCATTGTAATGTGGTCCGGACAGAAAATCATGGAAGGGGAAAAACTTGGCCATTTGAAACATGTCATAAAGATATGCCATGTGGTAAGATTGTTTATTTGAGATAATATTAGCAAGAAAAGACAAAATAAAATATCCTTAAATAAAGGAATGCATGGCTTTTTTTTTTTAAATAAATAAATTAAGGAACTTTCAAGTAATTAAAAAAAGAAAGGTAAAGTAAAAAGAGGGTTACATGAGGCGGGGTCCTAGCTCTTGGCTAAATGGTGGTATGCTCTCTCGGGTCACGGTTCTAGTCTCCCCACCTGGTACCCGAGGGCGTGTCCTTTTGGCCACACGAAAGTAAAAAAAAGAAAGGTAAAGTAAAAAGAGGGTTACATGGATAAAAGGCATTAAGAGAAGAGAGTAAGAGTATTTATTTAAAATTTAAGGGAAATAAAAATAAATAAATAAATAATTAGTACAAATAACACTATGTTCTTAAAAGGAGGAAAGTCTCTTTGAAATCATTTATTATTTTTTTCTTTTAGTAAATAGATTAGGTAAATGTATAAATAGAATTACATATTCACATAGTTATATAGGTGAGGGAAAATAAAATAAATAAAAGAGAAATTGGTAATTAAATAAATAGAGATGGAGTGATATTTCATTTTGGAGAATATTTAGTATATGTGTGTTTTTTTTGGTTTGGTGTAACCTGTTATGCTAATGGTCAGTCGGCTTGCCGATTCAATTTTTGGGTCAAACAACAATTTAGGAGAACCTACCTAGCAGGCCGAATCCCTCGTGTCTCCCAACCTATCTCTGCATTGCATATGTCCCGATTGCGGACTGCATCTGTTTGTTTTATTATTACCTTTCCTTTGGTCTTCATTACCATAGTGTCTTGTGTACAATATCACTTTTGCTTGTGATTTCACCTGGAAATTCATAAACCTAGTGATCATAGGGGAGATAACCCTTCCGTTTGGAATTTTGGTGATATTCAGGAAAGATTTCCTCTTTGCTAAAACGTTATTCAAACTCTTAATCTTTCTTGAAGAATTCAATTATATCCTTTCTAAAATTCATGCGACAAGATGATAAATTGTGGAATCTTTTCATTTCACTCAAGGGTCTTTAATGGCATCTTTATCAATCAACTCGCCAGCAATCTGTTTCTTGAAATTTTCTTTTAAGAATATCAATAACAGTCACTTTTCGTTTCTTCTTCATCAATGATGATAACTTTTAGGCTCAAGTAATTTCAACAACTGTTTTTATATAAGAAATCATCCCATGGTTATCTAAAGAGAATCTGGTGAAAAAGGGCAATCTTCATGATTCCATTTTATGACATGCTTCTCAGCCTGAAGGCATATGGTAGCTATCAAACAAATGTATTTTGATTCAACTTCTTTATGGATGGTATTTTTGATATCCTTATTCATATCCTTCGTAGGGGAAATTTATTATGGTAACCGTATCTTGAGACCCTTTTGTAGACATTGAATTGATTGGCTTTCCATTTTCAATGAGGTTGGGGGTTGCCATGTCTTCTCCAACTATATATAAAGTATAAAATTGTAACCATTCCTGGTTAGGGATTATGTTTACACAAACTTGTGTGTATTTTAACTATGTTGGAAACATGTACATTAGGCTTAAGTATATATTCATTCTATATCTCATCTAATGGAAAGTAATTAGGAAACTTGTACTTTATTTTTTGATCTTTTAATATTGCTACCTTCTATAAAGTATATTCATTTACTATGAGCGATAAAATCTTACCATCATTGTTGTATTTGAGCTAACATTGGTAGTAAAGGATTTCATGATTCAAGAAGCTCTCAAGTCAAGATTTATCATAATCAAGCAAGAGCTTAATGCTATAGTTTCGATAAGTTGCGACATTATTGTGTGATCATTCCTCATTCATTTATTTCATTTCATTCCATTTCAAGGTTTAAATACCAAGCGGGGTTTGACCAAGGCAAACCCCTATTCACTAACATATTTTTGCAGGGTTTAGGTGGTGGACACATGGATGAGCAAGACTGATTTATGTTTGCACCATTAGGTTGGTCAGTCGTGTTACACCTGTAAGTCATTTACTTAGAACAAAGATGATTCCCACTGACAAATTGTTTATCTTGTTGATATATTATGATTCATTGATATACATATTAATTCATTTTTGTAAGTGATGTAAATTTTATAATTAGTGGGTTCTATTAAATTATTTTTGAAATTATAATTAATAAATGAGATTTTTTTTGAATCCTTACAGAAACTGGATTGTAAATGCTAGAAAATGCAGTATAAAATATGCAAAGGGACTAATTCGCCCATGGTAGCTAATGAGTTCAGGTACTGATTTTTTTGAGAATTTTCAAAAAAAATTATTTGATTTCTATGTTTTCTATTATGTATGATGTAGATCTAAGATGAAAATGTAGATTTTAATGATTTTCAATGGAATTAGATGCATAAATGTAAGTTAAAGTGAGCCTTCATTAATGGAAGATTTGAAACTCAAGAATGCAAATTAACCAATGCAAATCCTAATGAAATGTTAATGCAAGCTAAATCTAGGATGAAATGCACTCCAAATTAAAATGATGACATTCTCAATGTAGGTTTGAACACCAAAATGGAACCTTGGAAAAAATAGGGGATATGAGAGAGCAAGTAGATCAAGTGCTATCACACCCACTTCACAAGTAATTTCATTCGAGGATAACCCTAGAGATCTCAATGCAAAAGAGAAAGAGATCTAGCAGTAGGGCTTTCTTAGAGGCTGTACATGATTTAATGAGGGTTTCACCACCAAGTGTAAACTTGGAAAAGATAGTAAGTGAAAGATGTAGCATAAAACCCTAATTGAATGCAAACTAATTCTAAATGACCTAGAAAGATGAATGAAATGCAACCGAAAACTATAAAAACAGAACGTGTACACCAGGGAATCTAGAGAATGCAAGATGGACATCTAAATCACTAGAAAATATGCTATCAATACTAACTGGGACTCATTTTCCAGGCTAGATGAATCAGTCCTATTTCTAGGAAACTTTGTAGGAACATATTTTTGCCAAAAGTGTTTCCAAATATGTAGAATGCTGAAAAATGTATTGGAACTAGGACTATTTTCTAGAAGTGGAAAATCAATCTAGTTGGGATTTTCTGCAACTTTCAAAGCTAATTCTGCTCTTCCTTGTCTGCTTTGTTCTTCTTGACCAATTTTTGGATCCAAATCTCTGATTTGTAACCTGTAGGTCTTCTACAATGTTCTCCAAGGCTTGATGAAAACTTTGACAACTTTGATCACTTGACAACTTTTATCCAATCTTGCTCATGAAATCTATAACCTAGTCCTACATATCACATACAAAGGAGAAGAAAAAATGTTGTGGGGTTAGTGGATAGGGGTTTTCCTTGGTCAAATCCCTTGTTTGTAATTAAACCTTGAAATGAAAGAAAATATGAATGGAGAATGATGAATGAACAAATAATGATGTTGCAACTCACCAAACCCTAGCAATAAGGTGATGAAAATATACTTGAAATGGATCCAATAGATGTGGTTCTTGAATCTTGGTTGATTAATGTTGATATTGCTTGAAATACTTGCTTGAATCATAAAATCTACATCACAATTGCTATCACAATAACAAACATGATGAATTCAATCTTTGACATGATGATTGACACTTAAATGTTGCTCTAAAATACTTTTGATAATTTTCCCTTGAATGCCTTGAATGATCTTGTGAATTCTTGTGAACTCTCTTGAATGTTAGGTGTTGAATATGAGTGAAAGAACCTTGTATTTATACCCAATTATGCAAGAATTCCCAAAATTACAAAACTACAAGCTGAAATTAGATCTACGAGAATAAAATCCCACCAAAAATTTGAAATAAATTTGACTTTGGACTTCATGGGACTCATTCAACCAAAGTGGAAAATAAGTCCCATCAGATATAATGTATGGGACCAAAAACCAAAATTCCTTAGAAATGTGTGAAAACCAATTCGGGGCAAAAAGATCTAGGTGGGAAACATTTTCCCAAGGTGGCAAATGAGTCCTAGATCCCTAAATCTAGGCCACACAAGTTAGGAACACTTGAATTATGAGTGGTGTCTAGATTATCCTCAAAAATATGCAATAAATGAGGCTCATGGATGCAAAATGGGGCATATTAAAGCATAAGAAAGGCCAATAATTAATGACAAGCCTAGAAAAGTGTGGAAGTGTGTTACAACACTTTACCAACACTTCAAATAAGACAGGATTAAGGTTTATTTTGATTAAAAGGAGATTTATTATGCTTACTTGTTTGATAAAACCCTAGAAAAGTGTGATTGTGTGTTAGGGTATGTGCAAGATCATCATGGAAAAAATAGGCCCTTAAGTGGCGAAAAATTTAGAAAAATCAGAGTTACGCAACTTGACGTAAAAATTTGAATAAGTTATTTATATTATTTCAAAAATATGTAACAATAGAATTTGTAGCAAATTGAATGTAGTTTTTAAACTACTAGGTTTATCTAAAAACAAAAATCTATTTGGTGAAAATTTGAAATTTCAATGCAGCTATACTTAAATTTCAGGGGAAAAATAAGTAGGTATCACTGACAACCCTAACCATAATAAAATGATAATTATTTTTTATAAGATTTTAGATATCATTAGAGGACTCATGTCCCAATGTGATGCATATTTTTTTCTAATTTTTTTCCAAGTAAATAATTAATTATGATTTTTTGGTACAACTTTTAAAAAATATAAAAAATTATATGTCTAACCACCTTAAGTTGGTCAAAACTTAATGAAATTCAATTTTTGTTTTTTAATCTTATAGTATGCAAAGCATAGAATGTGACGCATGTTTTGAATTCAAAAAATGTGATACCATTTAAAATCTATAGACTTTTCAATCAGCCTATTAATCAGGACTTTAGTCATAATTCTAATAAAAAATGAATAATAATTATTTATTAAATTAAAAGCAAAGTAAAGCATAATTTATATTGGTGGAAATTTGAGAATCTCCTTTAAAAACCCTTTTAGTTTCATCAATTTTGGGTTAAAAAAAGTCGTAAGCCATATACCCTACACATACCCATCATATCACCACTTTTTGGCCCATCATGATCTTGCACATACCCGTTACAACACTTCACAACACTTTACCAAGGTACCATTTAATTTCATTAGTTTGTAAGGGCCCAATAATTAATGTGAATTTTTTGACCACATTACAACACTAAATCAAGGAAACATTAAGCCAAACTCACAAGGAGGGCTAGAAAAGTAGAAGGAACACTTTTTCAGTGACTCTAGATCCAAAGCAAAGGAATAGATATAAAATGGTTTTAAGTAGTCAAGGTTGACTAATACAAGGGCATCTATGATGGATCTCTTAATTTTGGCATCTTGCTTAAGCATGGCATTTAGCAGCTTCACTATTTCTACAAACCCCGTGAGGAACTTCCTAACAAAGTTGATTTTCCCAAAAAAGGATTTCAGTTCTTTCTTGCTTCTCAGAAGTTGAATCTTTAAAATATCCTAAATATGTTTAGGATCTATTGATATGCACTTTTCCAAAATTACGTTTCCCAACAATTTTCCTTCTATAACCCTGAAGATGCACTTCTTTGGGTTCAATGAAATTCCAAACTCTTTGCACTTTTGGAATAATTTGTGTAGGTCAGAAACATGATCTCCTTTTTTCTTTTAGAAAATCATGAGGTAGTCCATGTAGATGATGATGCACTTTCTAATAAGGTCCTTGAAGGCTATGTCCATGGCACATTGAATTGTTGCACTTGCATTAATGAACTCAAATGGAATTCTTCTGTATGTGAACATTCCCCACTTTGTTGTGAATATCGTTTTATGCCTATTTTTGTATTGTACCATTACTTAATTGTACCCCAAGTAGCCATCAAGAAAATACATCATTTGTGACCCATTAACGATTTGCAGCAATTCATCCAGTGAGGGCACTAGATAGCAATCCTTCTTAGAAGCTCTGTTCAGGTTTCTAAAGTCAACACATAGCTTGATTTCTTCACTTTTCTTTATTACTGGGACTAAATTATCCATCGATGTGGAATGTTGAACATGAAATATGATTTGGGCCGAAAGAAGCTTCTATACATTTTTAAAGATAATGGGCTCCAACAACACATTAATTGGGTGTTGTTGTTGCCTGAAGGGCTTCACATCTAGTTTGAGGGGGACGGTATGAGTGATGATTTAGGTATCATATGTTTTGAGGTCCTCATACCCACAAGCTATCACATTAGGGTATGTGTTTAATGCATCAATAATTCCCTTCCTTTCTTCTGGGGTGCACACCTTGCCAATAAAAACATTTTTCACATCCTTCTCAATACCTAGATTATGAGAATCACATTGGTTAGCTATGGAATCCTTCTTAGTTTGTTGGTCTTGATCCCTTATAATATGGTCGAGGTCAAATATTCTCTCTAACTGAACCATACCTCTAGGTATTGTATTTATTTCCAAATTGATTACCCAAGTTTCTATATCAAGTTCTACCTCTTCAGGTTCTACTTCATCCATGATATGGGAGGAAAATACCTCAAAACTAGTGATGAAGTCAAGAATGTGCTTATCATCTTCAAATACTTGGAAATTGGTTACATTATTAGGCACTAATAGGGTAGGGGTGAGTTTCACAATAAACTTCTTAAGGTCGGTTAAACATAAGGATTGTAGGGCGTTGGCCACTTGGGCTAAGGCATCAGTAGTGTGAATTTTTCCATAGGGAATTAATTGGATGTTAAATACATCAAATCCTTGTATAAGATCCCACTCGATGCCTATAGTCTACTAACCTTTGATCATGGCATGAGTACAATTTTCTAACTTTTTTGACAACTAGTTCATAGTCCCCAAATACTTGTGACTTTTTGACCCTTTTCCTTAGTGTCCTATCCCTACCCATTCAAATGGAACCTACCTCTACCCATGCCCTACCCCTACTATTTGAAGGGCCTCCCACCCCAGGAATCCCCTGGCGGGGCAATTGCTTTTGCTATAAGTAAACCTTGAACTAATGCCTCATACTCTGCTATGTTGTTGGTGCAATAAAATTTAATTCTATGAGCAACAAAGTAGGTCTTAATTGAAAGGCTAATGATATTGAAGCATGCTTCCACTCTTTGCTTAGATTTAGATCCATCAACATTCAACGTCTAAAATTTAGGGGAACTTTTACCCTTGGAGCTGATTGAACATGCCTTGTTCTTTAGCCGTATATCCATCTTTGTATCCTTGGATGACTGATTGTATTCAAGTTTATCCTACTCTCACTTCTCCTTTGAAGCTTCTTTCAGGGTGACTTACCTCTTGATATGATCTGTCATGGTTTGGTACAAGAAACACTCAAATTCAGAATGAGATGTGTCATTTATTCTACACCAACTAGGTAGTAGGAGCTCCTGGAAGTCCATTCAGGCTCCTAAACTGGACTGATCTTGCACACATTTCTACATAAATTCTTGGAAACCATCAAACAATCCCAAGTTACCATCCTCCTAGAGGTCTTCATCATCAGAATCAATCAATGCTTCTATGTTATTAGGAAGAGTAGTCGAATTGGGAGAGGTGTGACATAGCACAAGGACCTCCTCTTCTACCTCTTCTTCTAAGACCTCATGTGCAATTGGGAGATAATTTCCCAATTATGTTTTAGCAAATAGCACCTCTTTTATGTTGTTGTATTAAGTGATTATGAGCCTCATCTTGGGTTCTTGTGAATCCAGATTTGGTTGGGCAACCCCTTCCAAGGAAGCCACATGTGTGAGTAGTCTATGTATGTATACCTGTTGAGCACTTAGGTGAAGTTTCCTCGTAATATGATCCTATATGTATCAAGAATATCTACACATTGGATATCAATAACTTGGTGCACCCTTGGGTCGGCTACAATCTGCATGGGGATTATGTTTAGTTCCCCAACCACATTTACTTTAGTCTTGTCTAGTTGAATCACTTTCCTTTTGTATGGGTCTAGGGTGAAGCCTAGTGCTTGGTAGAATGGGAGGGGCATGACAATTGTAGATGCTCTAGAATCCCACAAACAGTTATGCAAATTCTTTCCAAAAATTTGAATCATTAGCACAAAAGGAGTTTCCAACCTTCCTTGGAATAGTTCGACAAAAGAATCTACCTAGGCTACCTAATTCTTGTCCTTTTCATTTCTTTTATCCCTTATTTACATTTGAATTTTCTCTTTGGTTTGTTTCTTATCTACTTGTTGATTTTTTATGGGTGGTGGGTCAAGTTTCTTCCATATGACTTCTCTAATCACTAGCTCACTAGTCAAAACTGTCAAATGAGACTTTCTTCACAACTACCTCTTGATGTGGTTTTGATGAGGTAATCACATTTAATGATCCAAAGAATGGTATGTGTAGGATCATGGTGGGCCAAAAATTTGTGATATGATGGGTATGTGTAGGGTATGTGGCTGACAACTTTTTTTTTACCCAAAATTGATGAAACGAAAAGGGTTTTTAAAGGAGATTCTCAACTTTCCACCAATATAAATTATTCTTTACTTTGAATTTAATAAATAATTATTATTCATTTTCTATTTTAATTATGTATAAATTCTTGATTGATAGGTTGATTGAAAAACATCTATAACTTTTAAATGGTATCACATTTTTTTAATTTGAAACATGCATCATATTTTTTAAAAAAATTGAATTTCATGAAGTTTTGACCAACTTAAGGTGGTCAGACATATGAGTTCTTATATTTCTTAAAAGTTGTAATAAAAAATTCATAATTAATTATTTACTTGGAAAAAATTGTAAAAAAATATGCATCACATCAAGACATGAGGCGTGTTCTTGTTACTTTTGGGTAAGGGTGTCTGATTGACGACCAAAATGGAGTCATATGGTTGTAAAGGAACTATTTCTTTGTAGCTTGGGTCATCAAAAGTGTTTTGCACCTCCACTTGAAATATTTCAGTGATCATTTGGAATTCCAGGCAGTCGAGCTTAGAATGCCTATTGGTTTTGTGAATTCTACACTATCTAGATAGGGCTGCTTCAGCTAAGTAAACTCCACTTGCCAATTTTTTCTTACCTTCAAGTGGATCAAGAGGTGTGGGAACACCTCCATTGTTTGGCCTAGTGTTCCATGTCCTATTCTTCCTTTGGGATGGCCTCCTTTCAAATTTTTGTCCAGATTGTTGACCTTGCTCATAGTTTTTACTTGAAGATAGGTCTAAATCATGATTGTCCCTTTTATAGTTGGTTGTAATGCTTCTTTGGGATGCTTGCAGCTAATTATTCTAGTTTCTTAAATGAGTCACTTTAGTAGAAATCTTCTTTACTAGTTCAACCAACTCATTGATTTGTTCCTTGTCTAGATTGCTTCGTGTTACTACTAAAATTTTAAGGTAAACTAGATGTGCCACAAATAAATTTTTTTGTGCAATTGAAGCTTTTGAGTGCTACAGGTATGAAGGAATTTGATGTTGTTATGGATAAGTCTATTGATTAGGAGCATGTAGGTATCTTGGCACTGATGGATCTTGGTTTAGTGGTGGTCCTAGATGTGGCACAATAGGTAGTTGAGGGATTGGGTTCATCAATGGAGATTGATGAGCCATGGCATGATTTGGTCCATGAATTTTTTTGAGGTTGGCAATAGGTCCCAATGAAGGTAATGGACCTATAGCATGTTGTCCCAAGTCTGTGATTTCTTTTACTACTTATGCATAAGCCTCTACCAAACTTGTAGGTGGTTGATGCATCCATTTGACTAAGGTAGATGTGAGGTTTTCCAAGGAAGTGTAGTATACTAATCTGGCTGAGGCATCATCAACTACATAAGGGGGATTCAACTTCATATAGGCTCTATGAAATCATTTGTTGAATAAGTTGATTGGCCTGTTGCCTTCCCTTCTTACTAACATGAATTGTTGATACAAGTCTATAGGGCTGACTGGAACCTTGAATTTCTACAAGGAAGTGTTTTTCATGAGGTCCCAAGAGGTAATGGAGCCTGTAAGAAAGTTTATATACCAATAGAATGTTTCATCTCCTAATGAGCAAGGGAAGAGTTTGCAAACAATATCTTCATGTCTAATCTGCATATCCTTTAGTGATGTTTGGAAGATCTTGATATGTTCTTTTGATGTTCTTTGAGGATCATTCAAATGGAACTTGGTGTAGAAACCTTTTGGGTTCTTTGGCATGTCATGGTAATCATTGAATAATAGTGGAGATGGTTTGTTACCCAACCAAGCCATTGGTGGAAGTGGGGGTGGTAATGGTTGTGTTGCAGCAGCTTATGGCTGAGGTATGGTAGTTGTAATAACACTTTGGATGTGGGAAGTGAATGGAGAAAAAAGTTGGTTGAAGTGAAAGAGAGGATGGAGTTGGAGGGGTTGGAGGAAACAGAGGGTGAAGGGCTATGCTGATGTTGAAGTTTCCCCTTTCTTGGCTCTCCTAGCCCTAGTAGGGGTCTTTAAATCTTTAAATTCTCCATTATTTTGTGTTGATCTAGTTACTCTGTAAAATCTTTGATGAGAGAAGGACCCAATTTGATCCAACTTTGTCAAACTTCCCTCCTTCTAGTGCCACTTCTATTGATGGCTATTTTTGCAAAGTCATGACCTAACACCTGAGAAACCTTGGACTGATTTTCTAAAACTTAGTTGTATATTTTCACCTTTCAAGAGAGACATCACACTTGTGTGTTGTCTATGTTGAGAAGTGCAAAAACACCCATCAACAAAGATCAAAATTTTACTTATATTTCTTGACCCATCAACATAATAAATCAACATAACAGGTATCTCAATATAGCTTATTTTACTATAAGAAAAGTCATGTTTAGATTTGATTCTTCAATTGCAATGGGGAAATATGGGGAATTATATATATATAAAATAATAATAGCTCAAAAAGGATTATAGCTCACTCTTTCTAGAACTTTTTCTTTGGGTGTACTCTAGACCAAATTCTTTGTATATGCTTTGTTTTTTATGTTTTCTTAATGTTATTCATACCTACGAATTTCTTTTAGAAGCACTTAGAACAACTAAATTTAGTATAGACAAAGGCTATTTTCCTTAAGTAATTTGCACAAAAACACCAAACAATTTTATGGGAGCAAATTCTCAGTGTTTTGTTTGTCAATTAAGTAATGGAATGTTCATTCTAACTATTGATCAAAGCTAGAAGTGCACTTATTTAGTGACTTTTTCCAAATTACTTTAGGGGTTTATTCATGTGGAATTTCACATCTAAATGTAGACAACACTATTTGGAATTTAAATGTAGACCCCATCTAAAGTATGGGTTTAGAAACTAACTAAAAGTTAATATAGTACACACTTGTCATCACAAGCTCAACTACCTCTATGCATGTATAGAAGATGACAGTGGGACATTAAATCGAAACAACAATTTGGTAACTAAGAAAAAATGTGTGTAAATCATTGATGTTAACCTGCAAAATTATTCTTATTTTTAAGACAAACACGTTTTCAGATTGCATGCTGCCTAACTAGTTTAAAACATTGTTCTCAACATAACAATGAGAAACATGCATAAAACAAGATTTACACCACAATCCTTTTGGAATCAAGAATTAAAATTGTTTATTCACTTTGGTTTTCTAGATTTCACTATAAAATAAGTGGAATACTACCATTAACATGGAGGACCACCATCCATGGAGACACATCTTTATAAGCTTGGGAATTTCCTTTTATTGAGACAAGATGTCATAATAACCAAGGTTAGTAGGCTTTTCCCTCCTTTTATGCAAAGCATAGGTGGATATAAAGCATTGCTCATGGAAATTCAATATTTCAATCCCCAAATTTAACACCATCAAGGCCACCACTCAACGTCAAAAATTTCTACCTTCGACCCATCATCTACATTAATGTGACATGGCCAATTTGACAAGACATCTTATTAAAAAAAAATTCACAGCGGCATTCGATCATTGGGCGTGTAGGGTATCAATGGGCGATCATATTTGGGATAGCAAAAAAAAGAAAGGAGATATGACAATCTTCTTTTTTACATGAAAAGAAATTAAAATCACTTTTACCCACTAACATACCTTCATTTTTCTTGCCCCGAGATTCAAAAACTCACTAAAATGTATAGTAACTAGCACTTGCACCCCAATGAGGTGCAATACTTATGCCGATAGGCTAATTAGATTACAAATTGTCCTTTTGTCGTAAATGAGGTAAATGACCACATACTGATTTTGTTTTTCCATTAAGTTCTCCACACCGACATTAGATGGAGGAGATCCTAGGGGTCAGGGTTTTGGATTAGGGTTAGGATTATGGTTAGGGTTAAGGTTGGGGTTATGGTTAGGGTTATGAGAAAAAGAATTAAGGTTAGGGTTAGGGTTGGAGTTTGGGTTTGGGTTAGGGTTAAAGTTATAGTTAGGGATTTGGTTAGGGTTATGGTTAGGTTAGTGTTTGGGTTAGGGCTAGGGTTAGGGTTAGGGTTAGAGTTAGTGTTAGTGTTATGAGAAATAAAGTTATGATAATGGTTAGGTTAAGGTTACAATTATGGTATTTTGTTAGCATTAGGGTTAGATTAGGGTTAAGATTAGGGTTTATGGTTTAAGATTTATGACAAGGATAGTTTTAGCTATGGGTATGGTTTAGGTTTAGCATTGGGGTTAGAGTTATTCTTAGGCTTCCTGTTAAGATTGTGAGAAATAGGGTTAAGATTAGGGTTAGGTTAGAGATATGATTATGCTTTATGGCTCGAGTTAGGGAAAGTTTAGGGTTACCATTAGGGTTTATGGTTTAAGGTTTGGATTAATGTTATGAGAAAAAGGGTTAGGATTAGTGTTAGGTTAGAGTTACAATTATGGTATTTGATTAGGGTTACCTGGTTAGTTCAGAGTTATAATTAGGGTTTATCATTTCAGGTTTAGGGTTAGTTTTAGAGTTGTGGTTATGATTGGGAATTAAAGTTGAGTTAGAGTTTTAGAGTTGTGGTTATGATTGGTAATTAAAGTTGAGTTAGGTTGTGGTTTAGGGTTAAATTTAGGAATAGGGTTAGTATTAGGTTTAGGTTCAATATTATGGTTAGGTTTAGGGCTAGGGGTAGAGTTACAATTATAGTTATGAGGAATAGTGTTAGGGTTAAGGTTAGGCATAGGATGAAGGTGAGGGTTAGGGTTAAGGACAAGGTTATGATTATGGTAATGGTTAGGGTTACAAATTGGGTTAGGCTTAGTGTTAGAGTTATGGTTAGTGTTAGGGTTAGAGTTACAGTTAGTGTTAGGGATTTATTTGGGGTTAGGGTTAGGGTTAGGGTTAGGAATAGGATTATTGTTAGGGTAAGGGTTAGGAGAAATAAGGTTACGATTATGGTTAGGTTCTAGGTTTATGTTTATGGTTAGGTCCTAGGTTTATTTTATAACACATCAAAATCACAAACTTAAAGAGATTGGTTATGTAGGTTCTATGATATATACCATTTTGTCTTCAAGACCCATAGATCAACTATAATTTTATAAGAGTCATATACAAGACGTGTTGGGAAATGTAAACTTAGCAGCTTAGATCAACTATAATTTATAAGAGTCACTACACATTTCTTTGATCTTGGAAAGTAAGATGTTCTTTGCTTAACAATGTTGCGTTGGTCATCCCAACACATCCAAAAATAAATGAATAAGAAATAGAATATCACAAAAAAGCCATGGTAGTAAACCCTGAGCAGAGTCTTTAAAACAGATAGGAGGTACCATCCAATGTTACCTAAGGAATGACATAAGAAGCAGTTACTATTGTTATGGATGAAACAGATCTTCAATTACAACACAATTATTCAGTTTAATGGGTTTCTCCAGATCAATACATTAATAGTTTTTTGAAATGGCAAGCTGTTGTTACTCCAGTTAATTAGTGTATCCAATAATCATGTGTGCAAGCAATAAAATGCAGCTTTAGAACTTCATAACTGCTTAAATACCGATTTCAAATTTGCCTAAATGTTGCTGCTGAACAATGTTGCATTGGCCATCCCTGCAAATAAAAAAATAAATAATTAGGAAATAGAAAATCACGAAATAGCCATGGTAGCAGACCCTGAGCAGGGTATTTACAACAGATAGGAGGTACTATCCAATGTTACCTAAGGAATGACATACTTGGAGTTGGTGTACATGAGATCAAAATTGTGATCAATACGAGAGAAGACCTCAGCCACACTTATCGAGATAGAAATCATTCAAACAGCCCTCTGCACCTTTAACAAGATCGCCACCGGGAACCATAGTTGGGGGCTGTTTATTGGTCCCACTTGAACCCAGTCAGCATTCACACCCTTGGTCACAACATCTCCTCTGTACATGAGACAGCAGACCATGTACTTTCCATGGCGGGGGTTACAACTCTACATGAAACAATTAAAGACCCACATATAACCATAAATATATCTTGAAATGCAGGAAATAGGAAAGACAGTTACTGACCTGGGAAACAAGCCTGTAAAGGTTAGTGTAAGTAGGGCGCTCAATTTCATTAATGGTCTCGCTATGTAACAGTGCAGTAACATCAGTGTGCTCTAACAGCGAATGAGTTGAGGGCACGCTGTTGGAGGGTCAATCACGGATGTGGAGACCTGAGGAGACGGGTAAACTGTGAAACCCAACTTGGGTTTCTTTCCGTAGTTCACAGAAAGCCTCTCCAGGACAAGAAATCCAAGACCTGACCCGGTTCCGCCTCCTACTACGTGGGATACATGAAACCCCTGTAGACCCGTGCTGTTGTCCTTCAGCTTCCGGTTTCGATCCAGACATAAATCCACTATCTCCTTACCAACTGAAGGCCAAAAAAACCAAAAATGTTGTCATTTACAGATTAGAATTTTAATTGATAATATCAAATTTCATGTTCTCGCTTTAGGGTTTCAATACAACCGTTCGAACATCGTCGATGGCAGTTGGTTCCAGATCCAAGAACACAGCACGGGGAACATGCATACCCGCGGGGCCGCGCCTGTCTCTCTGAAGAAAGTGTTGAACGCCGCCGCCTAGCGTCTTGTCGCTTGGCATCTGACCAGCTTACCGGCACAACTGCAACCCACAAAAACATCCCTCAAAATTGTTAAACAAAGACCAAGGAAAGAAAGCGAGAAAAGCAAAAAGCAGAACTCACAGAAATGAAGCCCGAAAGCGTATGTGCACTGAAACCCGAATGAAGCCCAAAAATATGTATTATTGATGGGATTGTTGTTCCTGTAAAGTAAGGTAAGGAGTGAATGTCTAAGATTAGAAAATAATGGAAGTTCCAAAAGAAAATTAAAATTGAAATAGAAGAGTGAAAATAGTCCTCAATGGTTCAGCTCTATCAATGTTTTTTTTAAACCATCCTCTTACCTTATATTCTGCTCTGCAAACCTTGACCAGCAACATTCGTCCCATTTTCATCGATCTCTTTAGTTGGCAGATGATCATTACATCAGAACCACTTTCAATTTAATGCTCTGCAAGGTGCACCAGTACAGCTATGATGGCTTGGCAGGATGCTTTAAAGGATGGGTGGTCGTTGAGTGTAGACGGTGCATTACCTAGTCAAAGAAAATCTAGCGCTATCTTGTTGGGCCATGCTTGCAATAAATTACTCTGCCACCAACGTCATGCAATGGGTGTCATAAGTTCGGCAGAAATATTGATAAACTACCTCAAGTTAAATAGGAATGGCCATGCCTAGTTCCGTACATCTTACATAGCCAGCGAAGGCCACTCTTTTCATCGCATCCCGTCAACTCCAAGGTCTCGGGATTACAAGCCGGCAGTAGAAACTTCACGACATCAAAATGATTAGTTGATTGTGGGGCACCACGGAGTTTCGGCGTCGGCTGGAAATTCCGGTGGGGTTCCCAATAATAGCCTATCGGTAATTATGTTATTTTGTGAACATAAATTGTGTTAAAGGTGTTCAACTATTGACTCTTCTTTGTAAAATATGAAAGTATGATGTAATAAAAATAAGTGATTAAAAAATATTGGCATCAACCTAGTATTAAATAAGTTATATTTAGAATATAAATATGAAAAAAAGTTTATAATAAATGGTATTTTAATGTTTAATTATTAGAGAATCCATTATTAAGATTTGGTTAAATTTTCAAAAAAGTCATTTTTTAGGATACTTTGTGATAGACGTGCTATTATAATGAGTTTCATGAGGAGTCACACCTTCAAACCTTAGTTGTACATAGGTAAGAGTTCATTCCACATTTCTAAAAAAATGGAAGTCCTACAATATACGATGTAATGACAACGTGCTCACAAACCGCATGACTATTGGGCCCTCTCCCCTATTTATGGAGTTTCCAAAATATTGAGGATAAAAGTTTTTTGTGTCTCGGTAGTCACTTTGAAAATCCCATAGGGTGAAACTTTAGTCTAGAATTTTTTATGGCATATACATATATACACACACACAATTAACAATATGACATTTTTTATGTTTCTACTACAAGTGTCAGCATATGCAAGCAATCAATATCACTGGATAGTCGTGAAGGTTTCCGATCTCTAGAAGATCTTCGCCAATCCTAAGGTAAATCTTGACAAAATTATAAAAGTAGTGGAGGAGGAGGAGGCTAAAGGTGTCAAACTTCTTCTTATAGATCCTAATGACGAGGACACTTTTATATTTGATATCATAGTATCCATCCCCTCTACAAGGGAGTGCTAGGTAGTACTATTAGTCTAAATAAAGCAAAGCATTTTTTTCATTGTGCTTGTTTGTTGCGAAACAACAAAATGCATTTTTTTCCCTTTGCTATTTAATTTTCTATTGTATTTTATCTTAATTTATTTATATTTAATTTTCAATTGTATATTTTTAGAAGTAATTTAATTATGAAAATACAAGGTTTTTTAATAAATAATTTAATATTAAGTTCACAATTTTATGTTTCAAAATTTTTAGGTTTAATTAGAATGGTCTACATATTGTATAACTATGATTCCATAATTAAATCATCCAATTCTTATAAAAGTCCTACTTCCAACTAAATCAAACTATTTTGAATATAATTTCATGGTTCACTTTAAAAGACACACAATTGAACCATAGTGATATCAAGACATGTAATTATCACAGCTTCCATCCCAATATTTGACCTAACATTCCATTCATATCATGGTGAATTCATCATTCTCTCTTGGATTTATTTATCATCAAATAAATCCATTGGAGTCTAATCTCAAAAAATTAAACTAACAAATTCTCTTTCAACTTCATGTTTGTTTATATCAAGTTAATTTTTTGCATTTGTAGGAAATTGACTCTCATTTGAACTAAACATAAAATTAAAGAAAAATCACCACTTAATTTCAAATTTCTTACATCTAGTTAATAAAGGTTAAATCCGAAAGGATTTGTGAAATGATTGATTCCATCTCAAACCAACATATTTAAACATTTATAAGCTACATTCAAAATTCTACAAAATATACTCCAACCACAATATTTATTAATCGTCTACTAATTTATTTCCTTGAATGCACTTCATTCTATAGATTTTAAAAACATTAAAAGTCCAATTATAATAGATTTTATCAAAAAATCAATTTTAAGGGAAATAAGAAGATTCTAGATTGGCAAAAAAGAGAATTTTCAAGTGATAACTTACTAAAGAGTAAATTGTAGAGAAGTCCCATCCTTCATTATAGAGGAAAGGCATTAGATCATGGCTCAATTTATCTACAAATTTCGAAGGTTTGATCTTCTTGACATAATCAAGTATGCAAACAAGAAACAAAACAATGAGTTAAAGCATTTTGAAATGATTTTTGTTACAAATTATATCTATCTAAACATGAATTGCATCTCATTTATATTCTATTAAAAAAAATATAAAATTTTACCATAATTATAACCAATAAAGTTGTGATTGAAAAAGAATTTAGCCAATTTAAACTCTAGCCATGTAATTAGGTGTACACACTTAAATAAATCCTTATTGATATTATGCACCTGATTCCAATTAATTAACATCATTTCCTCCTAAATCGCTTATGCTCTAACCATTTAATTAAATAATATTTATTATTTAGTTAAATTATTCAATTTATGTTATTAATCAAATAATTAACTTTATCAGATTAATTCACTCCCTCCTGATTGATGTCCATGCCATTTAATTAAATAAATCAAACTATCTATTTAAATCACCTAATGCCCTCTCATTTGATTTAAATAAATCTAACTACTTAAAGAAAATTCCATAAATCCCCTAACCCACACAAGTTGATTAATTTCAAATTAATTAACTTTAATCACTCCCTAATCCTCATTACCCATTTCTCTAGCTTTTGACTCAACCTTAGTCAACTAAACCCATGGTTAACTAACCAAGTTGCACATGAAAATAATTTCTTCTAATGAACTAAATAGCCTATTTTCCTCACAAATAAATATTCTTAGGAATATTCCCCTCAACCACCCATTCATAAATTTCCCTCCAAAAATCTTTAAATAGCCTCTTAAAACGGTCTTTAATGCTCTTACAAGAGCCACCTTTTCCTTAAATGGCCTCTTACAAGTCATCTTGTCCCTCTTACATTATCATACAAATCCATCTACTATGCCTTATCTCTATACATTATTCAAAATGTTCTCTACACAGATCCCCGTGACTTTCAATAGCTTTGTGACAAGTGTCACAATTCTATTGGCTCTCATCTTAGTCTCATATTCACCAATTTCATCCATTCTTCAACCCTTCACTTCTATAAGTAGAGGCCTCTTCTATTTGAAATGGATCCATAATCTCATGAAATCTTACTATAGGCATATTCATCCATATCAATCACTCATTTTCATCATTTTAGTTAGATTATCAACACATTTGCATCACAATAACATACTCTTGGAATCATTTACATCGTGGATCTTATCAAATGGATTGAGAAAGGCTCACTTTCCACATCAAAGTGACACCAATCACCCTATGGGATGGAGGTTTGGTCTAATTAGATAGGTTTACATGTTGTCATTTGTGTTCTTTCATGTTTTTCTCATTTTTTCTCATCTTTTTTTTTTTATCAAGAATTTCATAGGGAATGGTTGCTTGTGCTTTCTAAATTACTAATCTTGTATGTTTTGTCTATTTCTAGCTAGTTGCAAATCACCATTCACATAAGGTAATTGTGTAATTTCCTTGTCCTACGAGAAAATGAGTAAAAAAGCTAAGGAAATGAAGTTTGTTGATTCAAGAGATTCTACATGCCTTAGATTACTCCAAAACATGGGTTCATCTCAAACATTTATTTAGGGATTTTAAACATCAATTATTTTTATAATTGTATGATTGCCAATAATTCCAGCCCATGGGTGAGGAAAAAATTTCTAAATGGATTGGATATAGCCACATCTTTCATAGTATCCATGGAGAGCCCAAAATTAAAATCAAGAAAAGAAAGAATTTATTAGTGTGAGAATGGCTTATGAAAACCTAATTACTAAAGATTAGAAGGAAGTTTAACATTCATTTTTATCCAACAGTCCATTCACTTGATAGACTACATTCAACACTTAAATTTAGTGAGGTTGAGGAGAAATTCAAAAGTATCATTCATGTAAGTTGAATGGATGATGCTAACAAACCAAAATCTATATCTCAAATGCTAAAATTAATGCATACAAGTTACATAAAGAATGAAGTGGTTGATATAAAAACTCTATTGAGCAAAGTGGTTGGATTGTAAAGTGTCAGCACTTTCAAGCCATGCGTGTATGCTTACATATATACCATACTAGATAGAAATAATATGATTCACTAATCATAGGAAATTAGTGATACCATACACTCTTAGATAAAAACATTTCAAAGGACCAAAAAATTCTATTTGACTTCTTATATTGTCTACTCACTTGTAGTTAGATAAAATTTTGTAGGATTGACAAGAGCCGACACTCTTGGAAATAGAAAAGGATAAAATATCATCAATGGATACTACCCTTGATTAGAAAATAATGAATTCTCTGAGCATTACTAAAGTTTAAATGATGCATTTGTGATGTGGTTGGTCTAAACCATAGAGGGTCACAAAGCAAAGATAATAATTGTGGATGCTCAAAGTGAAATTTACAACAAGGTAAGTCGATACAAATAATTATCTAAGATGACTTACATCATCATGGAAATATTTACTGGTAAACCCTTCAACTTATCAAGGTATTCTACATGCAAGGTAATATTTTTTGAAATATCAAAGACATTTTTTGAGTCACATGAGCTTCTTGAGACAAAGCATAGAGCTAGAAAAAGTTTCCAATCCATATTAGTTGGTATATCTGCAATAGGCTAAGAAACACAAAATTATTAGAGGCATAGATAAGTCTCTATATCTTACAATTGTTTGATCTTACATGACCCAATTATGACCCAATGGGAAAGATGTAGAGATGGATCCAAAACAATAAAAGGAATGAACCTCATATTGAGGATTACTAGGTTGATTGTGTATTAATCATTTTTATGATATAATCTATACCATTAATGTTGTAGTTAACTTTGGAACCTTGTGTCTATAAAAGGGCCATTATTATTATTATTTAAGGGATTGAAAATTGTTGATGAGAATGGGGAAATTAGTTTAAGAATTGTTAGCTTTCACTCACTTCATGGTTTCCTCTTACATATTCAGTGAGATTACTTGTATATTCTTAATATACCACTATCATAGGGATTTCTTGAGCCCATACAATCTCCTCAACTTGAAATATAAATCTTCTTTTCCTTGTTTCTCAAAACCTTTAATATGATGCATATATAATTCCTCTTCTATATCACCATGTAGAAATGCAATCTTTACATCAAGTTGCTCAAATGTATGATCATAAACCACTACAAGGCTCAAAACCACTTGAATACTAGTCATCTTAACAACCGATGAGAATATATCATTGAAGTCAATTCAATTTTTCTAATAATAACCCTCAACTACCAATCTTGCTTGATACTATTTCCTGCCTCCTTCCTCTTTCAATCAATACACCCATAGATTCTTTAATGCTCTTCAACTGGGTGGAAGCTTCACCAAATCCCAAGTGTGATTTGCCATCAATGAATCCAATTCCTCTTGCATTGCATCCAACCATTTCTCATGATTAGAATCATTGCATTCTTCTTTGAATCACATGGATAGCTCTAACTAATAAAAAATAAACAACTAGTAATCACAAAATTTTCTTTAGAGGTCAACACTCCTACTTGAACCTTTGCACTTGAGGAACCACTACATGAAAATTTTCATGTTCCTAAAAAATACCTCCAATGTTTTTCCTTTGTAATGCATTTGTAATTAGCATGAAATTCTGATTGAAAGCATTATAATCAATAACTTCATAATGGGCAGAGATAGGGGTGAATGAATACAACAAAAAAATTAAAGTTTCACTAGTTGATATTTCTTGTGTTTGATTATACATTGGTTTCTTTGACTGATTATTCAATGGAAAATCAAAGGATTTGAGCAAGGTTGCATACAAAAAAGTTCATAATTTGAAGTGGACACAAATTTATGTTGTTGTGGTGAATAGGTCTCACACAATGATGAAGACTCACATGTTCCAGAGGCATAAGAATTTGAAGCATGTGTGGGAATTAAATTTCCCATAAAAAAATTGTGATGAGGTTTGTGTAAAACCATATTTTTGTGTAAGACCATGAAGTGGTTGTGTTGGATTATCTCCTCCTAAGAAGGGCATGAGCTACTAAGTGGAAAAACCATATAAATTTTTCATTTTTCAAACAAAAATTATCAAGGAAGACACTAAAATTAGTTGCTTTCATGGGAATTAAAATTGTCTTATGTCCAAGCCATGTGGGATTTAACTTCTCCATAGGAAATTTTGAATTGGTCTCATGTGATGGACCATGAACTTCATGCCCTAGCACAAAAAATAAATGCGATTATGAGCAATCAAAGAAAGTGGCACGAGTAGGTGTGGAAATATACTCAAAATTATGTGTAGATTCATGGGTGGGAAAATGCAATGGTGGTAGAACATTACACAATGAACAATGAATAACAAAATTAGGAGCTTGTGTGGGAAAAACAACCCTAGCTAGTGAAGACATTCTCATTCCAAGTTTTTGTTTTTCTATTAATTAGGGGTGCACCAATATGTGTATGAAATGATGGCTATGAATTTCCTCCAATTTGAGTGTTACTAGGGTGTTGCCACAATAATGGGTTACAATTTTTGGGACAAGCTACTTTTTGCTAAAATCACTTATTTTTAGAAAATATAATGGTTTAAGCCTTGAAAGGTTCCATTTAAAGGATTTTAATTGAATAGGATTTGATCAAAGCCCATTAGATCAAATCCCCTTGGATAAAAATTCACTAGTTTTTTACCATACCTATAATGGAGTCTCCTCAACACCTATCAAAATGCTAATGAAAAACTACTTTTGATTTACCTTTTGGGGGATCAAATTAATTCATTTAAAATTTATGTTTTGTAAGAATGTAGTCCTTATTATAAGCTTCCCAAAAAGTATAATTTTAAATATATTTAATATGATTATGATATTTATTTTATTTCTTGTGAATTTAGGATTTTCACTAAAAATCAAGCTCTTTGTTTTGCACATGTGGAAAATAGTAGATTACCAAAAAAAAATTGAAAAATATCTATGCATTTTGTATTGATTTCCTTGATCCAACAAAAAAAGGAATCTCGATACATTCAAAAAAAGTTGTGTTGTATAGTAAACCTAATATTTCTAAATTGTAATTGGTTTTTGTTGCAAGTATGAAGGTGTTTTCATTGATGTCCACCAATTTCTATTGTCATTGTTATCAAGGTAGTTGGTTATTAGTTGTATATGTCAATAATATTGAGAAAATTATAATAAAGAAGGTTTGTAGGTTGTGAATGTATATTTGAGATGTTGAAGAAGTGCTATGAGTACTAAACCAACAATTTTTGGGTTGGCTTTGAACTTCTTTTGCACTCTTAGGGTTTTTCACCTAAAAGGAGAGAGATAGACCCAAAAAACTGAGGTATTTCACTAAAAATAATGTATGAAAGATGGAATTAATCATAAATACAATGATCTAGATGTGATTAAATTGATTAATTATTTATGCAAAGCTAATGAAATATGAAGTGTTTGAAAACACAGTATTGTTTGCAAAAGACATAAAAAGATGAACACAAATGCAAATAGAACCAAATAGAAAGCTATAACTAAAAATGTGTTTACCTGTAAGCCTGATGAACACTGGAAACTACTCTAAAAATCAAGAAATGTTGAATTTTTGGCTAATTGGGACTCATTTTCCACCCTAGACAAATCAGTCCCAGGTCAGAGTTTCTACCTAGAAATTGGTTTCTGTCAAATGGGTATTGGAATTTGCATTCAAATATGGTAGGTGCCTCTAGTGGGACTCATTCAAAATCCATGGTGAATCATTCCTTTTCTATTTTTTCTACAAACTCAAGTTTTAGACCTGTACTTCGACACCTATACAACACTCCTTGATGAAAACTCAGATCTAAATCATAGAAAATTCCTACAAAAAAGCTTAAAATTTGTTGTCTAATGGGGGTTTTTTTGTGGTCAAACCAATAATTAGGTAATTAAACCTTGAATGGGTAAAAATATTCATAAAACCCTAGCCTTTGTGTCTAAGACTATGAAAATCTGAAGTAAGACAAAACCCTATTCTAATGTTCTAGAATAAGATGAACAAATGTGATTTGAATGATGCAAGACTTAAATCCTAGAAACCCTACGACATCTCAAATGAATGTAAATGATATGAAAATGTAATGAAAATCTTAAATTTGAAAATAGAGAGAAAATGGAAGATGGAAACACTTTGAAAACTTGAGTCATAAGGTGTGATTTGATGGCTAGTTGCATCTCCTCAAGCTAGATTTCTCCATGATTCTCTAGAGGAATCCATGATCAACCCTTTGAAATGTGAGATCTTGAATAAAAAGTGATCTTGAAGACCTACAAAAACCCTAGCTTGTTGTCCTAAAGCTTCAACTTTGTTGCAGGAATGCTAATGAAACTTCTTGTGGAAGACTCTTAATACTTGACTTTTGAATTTTCTTTGTAAAAATGATTAAGAGATGTAAAAATGACCTAAAATGTGTATTTATAGGCATCATTACCTGATTTTCCCATTATTTAGACCTAAGAGGCTAACATCCACTGAAAAATTAAATTAAATTGGTGAAATTCCCAATCAAAATTAAATTTTGGTCCAAAAGGACTCATTCACCACCCTTGGCGAATGGGTCCCACTAGTGGCTTTTGGAGATGGTTTTTTGGGGTGTGAATGAATTAAGTGTTGTTTGTTAGGATTTATATGATTTTTAAGTGAAATGGGCCTCTAGATAAAAAAGTAATGGGTCTTAGGAGCCTATAAATTTCGTTTTGAAGAATGATTAATGCAAGGGTACTTAGAAGTAGGTCCAAATAAAGCGTGAAATTGTCTCTTTTTCTCAAGAGTGTCTGATTTTATACACCGAAAGTACATGGAGTTATCCTTATGTTGCTATGTCTGAAGGTGTGTTAAAGTGAATTATGTGCTACAATGATGTCTCTGGTACTTGGGTTCCAAGTAATTTTCATTAAATTTGATAAATAGAGAAAATGATGTTATGTAGGTATTCAATGTATGCTTCAGGATGTGCTTCGTACTTCTTCTAGGTTGATGTTATGTTTGTGTAGATTTGTGATATTGTGCATGATTTTTGGTAGTTTCTATATCTAGAATTTGGGCTTCTGGATCATCATACAATGTAAGATATTTTTAATGTATTTATAGGTTAATTTGGGATCTTGGAAAAAAAGTTTAAAAAGTGTCCCCTTTTTTCGCAAAGTGTCCCTTTTGTTCGCAAAGTGTCCCATTTTTTTGTGAAGTGTCTTGTTTCTTTGTGAAGTTTCCAAAAAGGATTCTAAAGCGTCTAGGGACTTTAGAAAAGAACACTAGATGGACTTTAGCACAGTGTATGATGGATTTAATGTAAAAATTAAAAATGTTAGACAAATTTTTAGAGCATATTATTGTGATTATGATAGGTAGCTTCCCGAGCACAACAATGGCTAGGGTGGAGATAGATAAGTTTTCTTAGATATCTATCTCTAGCACTATTAGTAGAGGAGACAAAGCATCTTTAGGTAGTAGGAATCTATTGGGAATACCAGATGCTACCTATGAGATACCATGAAACCATGTTGATGGCCCTCTATGAGCATTGGGATGCTGACACATGTACCTTTTACCTCCTGATTGAAGAGATGACCATCACCTTAGAGGATGTACAATAGATTCTCTAAGTTCCTATTTAAGGAGAACATGTAGATTTCTTAGGTGATTAGTCATTTCATGAGAAGAAGTTGGGCATGCAGTACTACCTTGGTGGACCTATTCATGATGAGCACATGAGAGTGTGAATCTAGCTACCTACATATGCTTCTATATTCATGAGCCCCCATAGTGAGATGATTATGATGCACACGGTGGAACTTGTACATAATCTAGATGGACGAGTGGCACACCTTGATGGAGGGCTGGTTCACTTGATTCACAGGATGCTAGAGCACAAGATGGTTTATGCTTGGAGATGTTGTATCCTGGTACATATTTATTATGATTTGGGTCGAGTTGTTTTTTGAGAGATCAACGGTATCACTACTGAATTTGACACCATTTTTTGATGGACATTCGTTGATCATTTGAAAAATCTTTGTCGAACAAGCAATGAAATGACAAAAATATTTTTGTCGTTATTTTTTCGTCGAAAGTTCGACGACGAATTAAACATCAAAATAATAGTGCAGATTCATCAGTCATCATCATCATATAATGGCTTAAGATTTTGTTGGAATATCGACAAAACCTTTGTGTATCCAGTAACGAATTACACATGAAGTTCGTCACCATTTCGAAAAAATGGGAAAGGAGTAGCGGTGAAACAACACCAGACATTCATCACCATTTCGACGAAATGGGTAACAAGTAGCATTGAAACAACACCGAAGGTCACCAAAAGTGTGATGAAATGGGCAAGTAGTAGTGTTGAAACAACACCAAAAGTCCGTCGAAATTGCGACGAAATGGGCAAGTAGTGGCGTTGATAAAACACCAAAATTTTGTCGAAAGTGCGACGAAATGGGTAAGTAGTAGTGTTGAAACAACACCAAAAGTTCATCAAAATTGTGAAAAAATGGGAAAGGAGTTATGGTGAAACCTTCGTCGCAGCTATAGCAACTTTGTCGAACCTTTTCGGTGATTCGTCGGTGGGTTTCGTCGAAAGTGCGACGAAGCAATGTAGTTTTTTTTTTTTTTTTAAATCGTGGAAATCATGCCATTCGCGGTAGAGTGACTGATCATACATACAAACTGCATATTTTTTGATGCTTTGAGCAATGCATTTCTTATATTTAAAAGTGCATTACGCTATTGAGCTTCTCTTTGTTTTAACCTCCCTCCATACGCTCTCAATTCCCCATACCCAATCATATAACATTAATCATTCATTTCATCCATTAATAACATATAAAATTCATTCATTAACATATAAAATTGGTTATTTAACATATTCACAT
>VDFB02128519.1:6808878-6954019 GCA_007258455.2 Sequoia sempervirens | reverse complement strand
TATGGGATGATGATGAAGAAGACACGGTTTCAGGTGAAGTATTAGAAGGCAATGGGTGTCACTTCAAGCTATCACATCAAGAAAGAAGTGTGATACATGCTTATATTCTTCAAAACACATCTTCGTTTGAGAAGTGGTGCAAGTAAAAAATATTTTACACAATAATTTATTTACTTAATTGCATTTACACATTTATATTATCAATCTTACTATTTGTACGTTAATATTCTATCTAGAAAATGTGAAGAAGATAATCAAGCTTGGATGCAACATTGACTTCAAAGGCATGGACATCATGCCGATTTGATTCGAGGTGATCCTTTTCAAAAATTTGAAGAATGGATTGCTAATGTAGTCAGTGATGCAAAAGAAGAAGGTCAAGATATAACAACAGAGGAAAGTGAGATTTCACAATCTCCACATTTATGGGTTGCCCATTTCAATGGAATGTGGGCCTATGGTAGTCATTTAAGAGTGGAAGAAAAAGACAAAGGAAAGATAAATTATTATTGTGTTGTTAGTGCTGAATGTCTTGATGAAACTAAGAAGAAATTTTATGTTGGATTCATCCAACAAATTATTCTAGTGGAATATGGTGAAAGTAGTCCTATATTATTAAAATGTAAGTGGATCCAACCATCTGCAGTACAATATGATGAGTATGGATTTGTATGCATAAATAACAGACATTTTTTATCAGAGATGAATGAGCCATATGTTTCCCCTCTTCAAATTAACCAATAATTTCTAATTGATTATATAAGAAGCCCAGGATGGTCATATGTCATTCAAACAAAGTCTCATTCGAAACAAAAATTCATGGAAGTTGTTGATATAATGCCTAATGGTAAATATGTTAATTCACAAGAAACATTCAAATAAGTCAATTAAGACAATGATGGAGTGTTTGAAGAAGATATTTTGATTACCAATGAAGAGATTGGGAGATATAATGCATTGCATGTCATAGATGGGGATGAGGAAGAAAATCAAGTAGATGCATATGTGAATGATTAGGATTTGATCTTGTTAGCAATGCAAATGATTATGATGATGTTTTTTCACTTTAAGAGGTTATATTGTCACCTAAAATTTAGTTATATGTATGGTGTAATTTATTATTGAATGTAATAAAGATCTGAGTATAGTTATGCTTATTCACTATTGTTTTACTAATACATTTTTGAATGTAATCATCATTATTTTGCATTACTGCAACACTAATACCGCACTACCACAATAGTCAATAGAGGTATGAGTGGGATGGTAGGATATATAGGTCAATTTAAAAATGCTTACCACAATATTGTGGCAACCAAAAATGAATACCATGGGGTGGCAGTGATAACATGTTGACAACTAAAGTAAACCGTAGCCCCGCAAGGGGTAAATAGTGACACTGCAATATGGCAATGAACAATCACTCAACCATTAGAATTAACCTATTGTCCTATGGTCCAGTCCAAAGGGGTGTGCATGGGGTGTTGGTACTTCTACCTCTACCCCACAATAGTCTTGATATGACAGAGCGGTATGGCAGTGAACAGTCACTCAACCGCTAGAATTAACCCATCGTCCTGCGGGAGTCCAAAGGGTTGTGTGCAGGGTGGCAGTAATGCTAACGATACCCCACAATGTTCTTTAAATGACCTAGCAGTAGTGTGGTACAAGTTATCAAAGCATTAAATGATTACACCGTTTAATTTCCCAAGATCAACGCCATGTATTCAAACTCAAAATATGGGTAGATTCTAAAATATTTTGCACGAATTGACATTAATAGTGAGGTGACCAAGCTCAACAAAAAATATTACTTGGGACTCGATGACATTTTGGCAATCATTAACAAAGCTCAGCGTACTAGAGGCAAGGGAGTTCAAGCGGGAAAAATCTGCAACTATTATTTCACTAGGTAAGTTCACAAAAAGCCTTTGTAGCAAGTGTATAAGGACTGAATTTTCTTCTACAAGTAGACACTTAAAAAATCAAGTAGGAGTAAATTCTTCATCATGCCACCCAAAAAAAGTCAAATTGTGAGTAAAAAGGAAGATTCCATTGTTTCTAAATCAAAGAAGAGGTCCCTACAACAATCCATTTTAGAAGTGTTACCTAATTTTATAAACAAATGATCTAAAAAGGTGTTTAAAGATACAACCCAATGATGTAGAGACCCAATTATCCCTATCTCAGGGTGGAATCTATTTTGGCACTTCTATGAATAAAGGTTCAAGAGAAGATATCAGTTTCAAATCCTTGGACCTTAGATTTGGCCAAATTGATAGTCCCAAATCTCTTCGTAAATGTTGAGTTTATTAAAGTATTGGCACAATATTATCACCCGGCTGCCAGGACTATAAGAATGCTAGATGGTTCACCATTAGTGGTGTTGACTAAAGATGAAATTATAAAGTGTTTTATGTTAAACAAGGAAGCTATCACTAAGATCGACTTCAACAAAAGTGAGGAGGATTATAGGAGATTGAGAAAAACCTACAAGAGTGATGAACTTCCTTTACAAATGAAAAAGGGTGTAAACAATAGAAGGATACCTATCTCCCCCTCCCAAAATTAGCCATTTTCCACATAAGACTTCCAAGTGTATTTCAAAAGAACTTATTTTTCTTTGTGCCAATTGCTTGGAATAGAAGATGTTGAAGAGAGGATGCCAACATATCTCATGATGATGGCAATGAGGATACAAAATCCTAAAGTCAACATTGAGTATGAATTTGTTGCTAAAATTGAGAAAGAGCTACATGAGGGATTTTTGTAAGTAAGAGAGAACTTAGCTCCCATCACTTTTATGAAATACTCTTTGTCGTGTCATTTAATATTGTACCAAAATAGAAACATATGGACTAAAAGAATGTGTTTGGGAATGACTAATGATGAAGGGAATAGGTTGCATGTACAAAACTAGTGTTACATCTGGGATAGTAGATATAAAAATAGTGATTATGTGATATTTCATGATGATTTTGTAGTAAAGGTCATGGCCGCTTTTGGTCATATTTCACCAAGATTGCCTAATAAAATCATGCAAGTATTAAGACCTTTAGCATTGAATCTAGAGCAGGGACACACTCACAATTTCAGTGATTGGTTCTTCTTAGCAGACCAAACAATAATAAGGGTCTATGGGTGTCCTCAAGCCCCACATTTTTTACGTAAATTTGTTTCTATTTCAATTGCATTTTTAGAATTTATGTGGAAAAATTTATGGATGGAGCAGAATGTTATGAAAAGACAGAAAAGGGAACATTCCTCCCTGACCTAACTAAATGTGAGGGGCTATCTGTAGGGTCTAACACTCTTGAAGAACTGTAGAAATATTTGAAGATGTGATATTCATTGAAGTCACAAGGAGAAAGGGTCTTTGATCCTAAAGAGTTTACTAATTTTATAAAGCAGACACTTCTCACTAAAGTTGGGATTACCCATGTAATGGATTATGAAGAAGATGTAATAATAAATTTCCTTACACTTGATGAAGTTTTTCTGAGGAAGAGGAAGTGGGAAATCATAAAGAGGCTTGAGGAGGAGAAGAAAAGGGACACTGGATTCCATGGATTCTATGTTGATGAAAAGGGTCATTTCAAAAGGATGAACATAATAACTGACAACTTTGAAAGATTGTGTGTTCAACTAGAAAATAAACTTGAGGGTGAGTCTTCGAAACCCTCCAGGCTTCCCATCAAACCAAGAGGTATTGTAATCACATAGCCCTACCAAACACTACCACAATACAATCAGAAGCATCCCCTGAGCAACAAGGTCCTAAAAAGTAGAAGACACATGGAGTGGCCCCCTTAGTGGCATATGAAATAAGTTACGGAGTAGGGGATACTTAAGAGGTAGTCGATGTACTTTTGAATTTTAAAGATGATGAAGTTGATTAGCCACCACCTAAGCTTGCAACTAATGTTCACAAACTAGAAGAAAGAGTGGGTGTACATGGGAATAATGATCAAGAAGTGCATGATGATGAAAGGGTGATTAGTGCCCTTAGATTTATTGAAGATGATGAATTTATTCAAACTCTCGAGTTTAAGGATTTTTGGTTTAAGATGAAAATGAAAGAATTTGAGGAGAGACTCCAAATTAATACGATGGGCACTGAGGAGTCATAGTATGACTAGATTGTTGCCTAGACTCTTGAAGAACTCCTAATTATCGAAATTACTGAAATTATTGTTAGCCCCCAAGAAGAGAGAAAATTGGTCTTAGAAAGGAATATACTAATTATTCCTGGGATGGATTTAAAAAATATATTCTTAATGGATCAAGTAAGAAGCCAAGAATATCCCATGCTGGTTTCTGAATTCAATTCAGATGAGGGAATGAGTGGAACAAGTTACAATCCAAGACTTGAAACCCTAGCTTTTTGGACAAAGAAAAAAAGAATATAAAACAAAGATTTCTTGTTGTTGTAAAAGAAATGAGAGGGACTTCCATGGTAAAGACACTTCAAGGCACATTAGCATTGGAGGAAGCTACTATGACAATGCACTCAACAATGTTTACTAGGGATCCAGTTAAAGCTATGGAGCTTAGATTGGAAGAATATGAGACAACACAAACTGATCTGAATGACGAAGTGAATAGGTTATTCATATAAAATGTGAAATTGAAAAAATAGTTGAAGGGAGCAGGGCCTTCCCAAAGCACAAAATTAATAGTATACCATCCCTCTGCCATCTAGAGTGATATAGGTGAAATCACAGTTGAACAAGTTAATGTGCTAAAATAATAAATTGAGAAGTTGAAAAAGTGTAACTAAGAAACAAAGGAAAGAGCAAAGAGAGAAACCCTCGAGGTATTGGAACAAATCTTGGAGCATAGGGTTAAATTAATTGTGGAAAAATTGGAAGATGTGTATGAATGTTATGTTTCCTTGTCACAAGCAGCTGATCAGAAAAAAGGCCCTTGTGCCTATATTGGACCCCTTAGTCAAGAAATGGCAACCTGTACATCACATCTTAACGACTTTGTGTAGAATTTTACAAAGGAGTGTTGAGGCCCCCGCATCTTTAAAGCCTACTAATTTAATGGTCTGAATGGTCACAAATGAATTTCAATACATGTTTGTAGAAGACCAAAAGATCAAGGCAAGAATGGATTCATTTCACATGCTAAAGCAGTGGTTCATGCCTAAGATACTAAGGGATGATGATCAACTAAAGGCTCTGATGATTGGACATCTGAGTTTATCAAAATT
Organism: Sequoia sempervirens; assembly: GCA_007258455.2. Taxonomy (NCBI): domain Eukaryota; kingdom Viridiplantae; phylum Streptophyta; class Pinopsida; order Cupressales; family Cupressaceae; genus Sequoia; species Sequoia sempervirens. The sequence continues at coordinate 6,948,801 of VDFB02128519.1, read as the reverse complement.
GTTCCCAACTGCCTCAATAATATACAGAAGGATGGTGACATAAATATTCACTGCCTCAATTTAACCTTGGATGGAATAATTACACTAGATGTTGGGTACTCAAAATTCATCATGGATACCAAAGGGTTATTGGATAGTAGATGGAAGAGTCACTTGGCCAACACACAAAAAATCCAAGAGTATAAATGGCCTCATGATTACACAGTGTACCAATGGGAGCAGACATAGCTAGATCCCTCAAAAGAATAAGCCTTATAGTGAAGTACCAAGCCTTGTGGATATGATCATGGAGAGAGGACCTTGCCAGATATGAATGATCACAGGTACCTTACAGGTACATCTGATAAATTTTCTTCACTTCTCATCTTTCATTGATTTTAATGTTTTATGTAAACAATGATAATTAAAACTTTTTGATTTATCTTAAAAGTGGGTAACTGACAAGACACTTTTTGACATGTCAGTTAGGACAAAATTTTGAAACGTATTGTAAAATCTTTTTGAAGATCAATAGAATGAAGTTATAATTGGTGGTCAAATTCTAGTTTCAATTGTTTGTTGAAGTGAATTAATGAATGTTATCTTGTCTCCAGTTTGATCTTTCCTTGTTATTTAAATCAATATACCAAGGGTTTATCTGGTTTATCAAAACATATTTGTTTTCAAACAATTCATGTTGTACTACATTTTGGTGTCAAATATTTGGTAATTATGGTTAGTTTCATTACATACAAATTCTGAATTCTAGGAAATTATATACAGTAAATGGATTGATGGTTGTTTGGATAGTGAAATTAGCTCTCTTAGAAATTAATTGAAATCTCTTATCTTGAAATATCTAGAAGGATTATTTTAACTAAATAGGATTTCGTGGTTATTTTTCTAACAATGATTTTACAGTGCAACTAGCTTGCTATTTTCATTCAAAATACAAGTCATGATCAAATTCAAGCACATACCAAGAAGATGGTACTCTACTTAAAACCCTCAACCTCGCTTAGTTTAGTCTACTTACATGGGGATATTAAGGAAGTTGATAAACAATTAATATATATCATTTGTTGTTTGTGAAGGAGAATCCTGTGAGATCCACTATGGCAGTAGATCAATATCTGGTTTCTTTTTTGCTAATATTGAATGAGTTTAGGGTGTTACAACAACCAAGAGATTATACATTTGAACATCAAATTTTATAGTTATGGTGGTTGATACAGATCCTCCTGCCATTCTTGATCCGTTAATTTCATTGGCCAAAGATAAGGTATTGATTCTTTGTCTCTCCTTGTAGCATTTTGAATTTCAACATTATTGCAACCTTTTAAGATGTCAAGTGAACATTGCAACATATTTAGGTTAACTCCATGTGCCATAGAATACCCGAATCATTCCTTAATTTGTGAGAGTATTTCCTTCAATTGCTCTCATATGTTTCAATCATTCACTGACAATCTTTACATCATGTAGATGTTGCAAAGGTGGATTGAAGGGATCGAAACCAATAAAATGAACACAATTTGATTCTTATTGTATAGGGAAATAATCATATGGGTACAATGGTGGGATTGAAACTTTAAATGAAATGATATTTGACATAGTACAAAACCATTTTAACTGTGAAGTTTTCCCACTATCAAATCCCCTGACTTGCTACCCTTTTTTCTAATTTTGATGCATTGTAAGAGAATAAACCTAAATAACATGCACAAGAACATCAAATTTTTGGAATTATACTGACGATGAGTTTTGAACCATTTGGTGATGCTTCTATGTATTTTTTCAAGTAGTTGTTTTCTTACAAGTTTAAATGGATTCCTTAAGTTTTGTTATTAATCATTAGATTAAAAATTACCATTGTAGAAAGTACCTTATGTGTTTGTGCCTTCAAAAGTTGAATTGGGTAGCACTTGTAAAGTGAATGGGGAAGATGATGTCACAGTTGGGAAACTTGTTGTGAAACATGAAGTTAGTAATTTTTGGATGTTAAGGCTTCACAGTTGGATATCAAAGATATTTTCTCATTAACTGAATTTGGAATTTATGTATAAATGAATTATTGAATGGTGCAGATCTTTATTGAGACAACACATGAACTAGGGTTGACATTTTTGTTGTCCAAGTCTGATGGCATTCTTGGGCTTGGTTTCCAAGAAATTTTTGTTGATAATGTTGTTCCAATATGGTTAGTGTTGATAGCCTTCATTCTATAATATGTCAACTTCATTCTATAATTTGAGCCTATCACCTTTCTTAAATTTTAAACAAGGTCCTAAAATCAAGGGTTCAATATGCATATTTCAGGCCTATGTTGAGCACTCTATTTAAGGAATTTGTTGACAAGGCTACAATTTTTTAATTGATTTATATTTCTCCTATGTTTGGACTTTCTTTTGTAAACTTGCAATATGCAATGCACTTTTATTCTTTCTAAATTGAGACTAATATTAATTTTTTTGGTTGTATTGAGGCACAACTTCATTCATGGCAGAAAAGGAAGCACCATGATATTGCTCATATTAGATGGCATGTTGCATATAAAGGAGGAAATATTCTAGTTGGGTTATTGTTGACTTCATTGAAGGAGAGAGCTTCATATATGGGACACAATCAACACTCTCCTTGGATTCTACACGTTATAGCTTGCTCCAGGAAGATTTCCCATGTTGTAGAAGTTTTAAGAGATGAAATTAGGGGCATGTGCTTGCATTGAACTAGTGCTTAAAGTATGTGTTTCCATCATTGCAGAAGTCTTTTGGAGAAGTGTATTTCTTGTAGTCATTTCTCTACAATATTGTAACTTAGATTTTCAGTCTTGTGACTAAAAATAACAATTGTAATACTCTATTTCTAAGTTGTAAATAGAACACCTTTCTTTTATTAATAAAGTTCATCATTTTTTCCTTCTCAATGGTAGTCTTATATTTGTGTGCAATTGATGATTGATGTGTATTTTTGTGTTTTATGCTTAAATCCTTAAATATCAATCAATTAAAATGACTAAATATACTACTAAATGACATCAATTAATAATTAAATTAACTATACTACCAATTGATAGAAATTAGTGTTAATAGTGAATAAATATGACTAAATATATTACTAGTGAAATCAGTGAATAAAATGACTAAATATACTACCAAATTGATCAAAATGATGATTAAAATTAATGACTAAATACACTACCAATGCACATAAATCAGTGAGTAAAAATGACTAAATAAGTGACCAGTTAACAACAATCAATAACTAAATCAACAACTAAATAAGTGACCAGTTAAATATATCAATGAATAAAAATGACTAAATAAGTGACCAAATTGTAACAATTAATGACTAAATATATCAGTGGAAAAAAAGTGACTAAATAAGTGACCAGATCACAACAATGAATAAATAATTGACGAATAAATATACTACCAAATTGATCAATCAAGATAGCCAATAAATGACTAAAAATGGTTTAGTCATCAATCTGGTAGAGTTATATATGAATGGTAATAAACTACTAGTGGTCATGTGACCAACTATAGTCATTTATAAGCAGTTTTTATTAGATTTTTGAGTAGTTTATTGTTGTTTATGTACTAGTGCCATCAAGAATAAGTTATGCAAAATGCATCCAAAAATAGCTCTCTTGGTAAAAGAAGAATTAGAGAAACTCTTGGAAGCTAGATTTATCAAACCTATTGATTATTTGAATGGGTTTCCAAAATTTTACCAGTTGCAAAACCTATTGGGGCATATGCATATTTACATATTTCAAAAATCTCAATAAAACATGTCAAAAAGATGACTTTCCATTGCCCAACATTGATATGATTGTAGATATTACTACTAGACATGAAATGTTATCCCTCATGAATGGATTTTTAGGCTATAACCAAATCCGCATTGCCAAAGAAGATAAACATAAAAAAAAAAATCATAACTCCATGGGGAACTTTTTGCTATCAAGTCATGCTCTTTGGACTTAAAAATGCAGGAACAACATATCAAAGAGTAATGATTGTCATATTCCATGACATGTTGCATGATATTATGGAAGAATATGTGGATGATCTCTTAGGAAAATCAAAAACAAAATTCTAAGAACACATTGAAGTACTTGGAAGAATCTTCGATCGACTAGAAAAGTATCAACTACGACTTAATCCTAAGAAATGTGTGTTCAGAGTATCATCTGGAAAACTATTGGGCTTTATTGTTTCCCTCCAACCTAAATTTAAGTAGATCCAACAAAAATAAAAGAAATAAGAGAAATGGCTCCACCAAAGAACATCAAACAACTCAAAAGTTTGTAAGGAAAGCTATAGACACTCTGAAGATTCATTGCCCAACTGGCTGATAAATTTCAACCTTTTTCCCATATCCTTTGCAAAAATATCATGTTCAAATGGGATGACAATTGTCAACAAGCATTCTAGCAAATAAAAGACTATCTTGAAACACCGTCAGTCCTAGCACCTCCACAAGCAGATAAACCACTCTTGTATATATCAGCTACTCAAGTGGCACTAGGGGCATTGTTAGCTCAACACGACAATAAGATATAAAGAAAGAGTCATATACTACATATCTCAACCATTAGCTGGTAGTGAGTTGAACTACACATCAATAGAAAGAGCATGTTTGGTTGTGGTCTTTTGTGCTAAGAAATTGTGACATTATATGCTTAATCATAAGACTCAACTCATCTCAATGGTTGATCCATTAAAATACCTACTTTCAAAAGAAACAATCCAAGGATGAATAGCTAAATGGATAATGGTGAACTTAGTGAATTTGACATCGAGTATGTAGACAAAAAATCTATTAGAGGACAAGTGGTTTCTAATCAGCTTGGTGAAGCCCCCTTACAGGATGGTCACCCATTATTGTCAAAATTCCCAGATGAACACATATTGACTACAAAAGAAGGTTAATGGTGGAACTTACACTTTGATAGATCTTTCACACAACATGGCTAAGGGTAGGAATAATTTTTGTCACACCTCAAGGAAATTGTATCCCCATGTCATACCAAATTGCATTTCCCTACACACACAACATAGTAGAATGTTAGGCATTGATAACAAGACTTAAGCTTTCCATCCAATGGAAGATTGCAAAATTATAGGTATATGTGGTGACTCTCAACTTGTCATCAAACAAGTGAACGATGAATACCAGAAAAAGGATGAAATTTTTTTTCCCTACAAACAGAAGGTGGATAGCTTCAAGGAGTTCTTCACACAAATCTAGTTTGATCAAATTCCAAGGGTAAACAATAAAGTAGCAGATGCTATGGCTACCATTGGTTCCCTCATTGATGTCTTGCAAAATAGCCAAAAATATGAGTTCGTCATAGAACAACTTTTGGTCCCTGCTTATGATATCTCTGAATCTAAAATGTTGGTGACATTGTTAGTCTTGATTCACCATGGTACCAAGACATCTATGAGTACCTACTTAACAAAACCATACCACCTAACCTCTTGACCCCACAACACCAATCCTTCATTCGAAAACATTCCACTTCACCATTCTTGGAGACATTATTTACCATCGTTCCTTTGATGACACCCTCTTGAGATGTTTAGACTCAGAAGAAGCTCAAACTGGCCTAAATGAGGTACATCAAGGTATTTGTGAGGCCCATTCTAGTGGACCAATGTTAGCTAAGAATTTTTTGTGCACAAGATATTATTGGCCTACAATGGAACAACATGCTATCAATTTGGTAAAAGTGTGAAAACCTCGTTAACAACATGGTGACTTGATTCACACACCATCACAAGAATTATAGCCTATTGTTACCACATGGCCTTTCTCACAATGGGGCTTAGACCTCATTGGCAAGATACATCCTACATCCTCAAATGGTCATAAATTCATAATCACTTCCATTGAATACTCCACTAAGTGGGTTGAAGCCATACCTATGACATGTGTTACAGGGAAAGATATTTTCAAATTCATACTCCATTACATCCTTTGTCACTTTGGCATTCCTGCTTCCATAATCACAAACAACAGACATCCCTTAAAAAACTAAGAAGTTTGTAATATATGTCAGTAATTCCATATCTAGCATCACTTTTCTACTCCATATTACTCACAAGGAAATGACTAGGCTGAGGAGAAAAACAAAGCCATCTTAAGAATCCTAAAGAAAATGGTCAATGAAGTTGGTCGTGATTGGCACCTACAACTAAGTCCCTCCCTATGGACATACTGTACTAGCATTCGCACACTTCCTGGAGTCACTCCCTATCCCCTGGTATATGGTGTTGAAGTTATCTTTCCAATAGAGGTTTTGAGCTCCCATCATTGAGAAAATATTTATAGAATCTCATTAATGATGAAGAATACCACGTAGCATGCCTTCAATATTTGTAGCTTCTAGATGAGAAGTGTTTAAATTCCCTCAACCATCTCGGAGCATATCATAACAGGCTTTGTAGATCATACAACAAGAAGATCAAGCCTAGAGAATTTTCCATTGGAGATTTGGTCCTTAAGGAAAATCAATGAAACCTACAAGAACGAGAAAAGAAGGGAAAGTTTGAGCCAATTGCCTAGGCCCTTACATTGTTATAGAAAACTATGGATCAGGAGTTGTAATACCCTCCTGTAAGTGAACTAAAACTATAAAATTAATTACGAAGAAACTTGAAAATAAGTTCCATAAGAAATAAATTATGTTCTAAAGGAAATAAATTAACTAGACTAGAAAGTTCTACAAGAAATAAATTAACAAATTAGGCGATCAGATATTATTAAAAAAATAGTACATATATTTGATAGGAGAAATTATTGATTTATTATCATTTTATTATCTTCTAATTTACATTATTTAATAATGTTATCTTTTACTAATGTTTCAATTAAAGTGTGGTAGATTTTACAAGGTAGGTGAAAGAAGAAAGAATTGTGAATTGAAATGGATATTATTGTAACCAATGAAATATTTCAGTATATTAAGTGTATGTTAACTAGTTGTTCTCCTCCCCGGTTACCTCAATCGTTGCTTTTATAACAGTTATCACTTTTGAAAAAAATTATGTAAATACATATCATTCAAAAAAGAGGAGATTCTATTTTTACTTTGATTATCAATAAAATGAATTAGTGGATCTTTCTCAAGTGGTTTTTCCCCATTTGGGGTTTTCCACATAAATTTGTGTTGCTCCCTTTTTATTTCCGTTCTATTTTTCTTACTCTCTATAATTTGTTTTATGGACAGTCTTATTTAATGGTTGTTGTTAAATTCTTGTCTCATTTAATTAAATTTGAAAATGTTCTTGATATTCATTTGATACTTAGCCTTTTATTGGGCTCACATAGTAACCAAACATATGTAATTACTTTTGTTAAAATCGTCCATGATATTTATATATACATATGGGTTTATTTTATTGCTTAAATTTCACATAGAAAAGAGGGTAAATTTGATTGTAAAATTAAACAAAAGTTTCTTAAGATTGAAATTTGGTTACTTTACATATTTTTCTCTGATGGAGCGTGAGCCAAATAGAGGGGTGAATTTCCTGTTGAAAGCAAAATATTTCCTCTAGGGTTTAAATTTTGGCGTTTATATATTTTTCTTTTTTGTTGAATTGGAAGCCAATAGGTCACCATGACTATGGAAGATTTCCCCTTAGGTGGAATGGACATTGGCTGCGAAATAAACGAAAGTCTGCTGAAATATTTTTTCTCAGTTTAATTTTGTGATTCTTTCCTTCAACACAATTAACCTTCTTACAGCCTTTATTCTGTCTAAAGTAGTTGCTACAGGTTGCAATTCCCAGAGTTTATTCAATTTCCTTTCGCTATATACATAATTTCATTTTATCTTTTCACTGTCCAACTGTATTATGATGTCCTATTACTTTTGAATGATGGTTCAAAATTCGCAGGACACACAATTACTTGTGAGCAAGAGCTACAAAGTTTCGGTCAATAATGCTTGGCCTCAGTTATAGATGATATTGCATAAGGTGTTGAGTTGGATTTTGATCGTTGTTTGCAACTTCAGTTAATATTTATTGAATGAGGAAGTGGTTTGGTAGTTTAATTTATATTTTCATTTAATTTTGATATTAGCTATCAAAAGGCATTGATTCTATGAATATATCTATTTATATTTTTATGAGGTGTTGGTCATATGGTTTTATCACTCTATATAGGCAAATATGTGCTGATTGATTTGCTTCCAGTTTTTATCTTGTTAAGTAAGAAATGTGTTCTATTTGAAAGACTTTGGCAAACTGAATTTGTAAGTAGGGAAATAAATTATATTAAGTATAGTGGAAAAGCAGTTAAAAGAGTGATCTCTTGATTTAATTTTTACAAAACAAGAAACTTTTAAATTTGTGCAATAAAGCATCCATGGATAAGAGTTAAAATAGCAAGTAAATCTTCAATCAAATTTTAGTCTAGAGTAGAAATGGTAAATTTTATTTAGTTAAAGATTTATATGGAAAAATTTAGAGGCAAATTATGATTAATTGACATATATATGGTAACTATATGTATTATCTAAAATAGAATGTGTGGTAATTAAAATTTAATAAGAGCTTGTTTATGGTTTCTTTATGTAAATTTAATGATTAGTTAATATGTTAGAATTTATCTTAGAGTTTATTTACAATAAGAAGAAAATGCATCTAAAAACTTATATGAAATTTAATTTTAGAATACATTAATTGATAATTATCTCTCTTTGAAATTTATGCGAGAATAGAGTCTCTAAGAGTAAACTTAGCATTAGAGATATAGAATCTTTATTTATATATATCTATATAGTATAAAGGTATAATATATCTAATTTTTTTTAATGATGATTAATAAATCTCTTAGTGAAATTAGAACAATTAATTATGGTAATCAAATCCATGAGTTGTATGTACATTAATGTTATTATTGTGAGATCAATTATTAAAATTGCTATGAAGAAGTATCAAATTTGTGTATCCATTGTTCTTAATTGAATTGAAGCATTTAATAATGTCATCATTTTATTTCTTTCCATCCATGTCACTTATGAATTTCATTAGTTAAGAATAAGAAGAAATTCTATATTATTTGATTTTCTTAAAATTGGTTGCTTGGTTGGGTTAAAATAGTCCAATTATGGAAGGGTAAGACTTCATTAAACCCTTTTCATCATACAATTATTAAAGTAAGTGTAGGATGTTACATCTCTATCTACCTAACTTTATTAATTACTATCAAATTCGATTATTTGGTTAAGTTGTTTAAGATGGGGAATTATAGGGGCAATATCATTTAGCTACCATGGAAGGAGAACCCGTAGAAGAGCCCATGAATATCATCCATCTCAAAAAATTCTTTGTATGAGAAGAACCATTTAAAAATTTAAAAAATCAAAAAAATACATAAACCAAAAAACCAAAAAAAATAGTAAAGACAAATAGTTCATCCAATGGTGAAAACCACTTTGTGGCGCCTTGGGCAAATACCATGGTGAAAACCTGGAAAACAAGTGCCATGTGTAGGGACATTTCCACCATCTATTAGACCACCCTTTCCTTCATCCATAATAACCCTATCCACCTACAATAAATTCATTCATAATAAGTTTATCCACACACCCCACCAACTACACACCCATTTTACCCTCCTTTTTGTCACTCAACTACACACTTCCATAATAAATAGATAGCTTACCCAATCATCACCATTAGAGGTGGTGGGAAGCAATCTTTAGTATACCTATTTTCTCATCCATCCATAACATAATAAAATTCCATTCCATAATAAAATACCACCCATAATAAACAATTCACCACCCCAAATGAACCACCCATATCATTCTAAGACAAACAATACATAAACAAACAACAAACATGCCCACATTGACCTTATTACTAAACTATCGACATAATCCCTAAAATCATCATGCCACTTTGTTTGCCTCCCATCGTAATCCACCCCATCTTTTCCTGATAGGATGCATCCTTCCTATTTTTGGCAACCTCTATCAGTCTTACCTTTTGGAAAGTGATTTGGCTTTCTTATTGTTTGGATTTATTGTTGTGATCTATAAAGTCACCAAGTTGATGCCACCTAGATATTTTCATATCTTGGTGTGTCGACAACAAGGTATGGAAGTAGATATGGGTCACATTGTATGGTGTGTCTGTGATTAGCCTGATTTACTAATGATTTAGCATGCCTTAGATAGAGGGGTTCAAAATTTTGGTCTGTTATATAACCCCTTCTATGATCCACTATGGTGCCAGGAATCATTTAGTGATTTATACTTATGATCTCTTGTTTGCATATGTTTGTGAGTGTAAAAGTCCATGCAAGATACATGATCATGCCTTTGGTCATTTATACCATTGGATAATAATTTTTCTTGCTATATCAAATTAAGGATTGCTCACCATATTTTCCTAGCATTATCCCCCCATCCACTTTTCCTTCCCTAACACAAACTATTCCCCCCATCTTTTCTATATCCGATTAATCTTTCCTACACACCTGGACTAGAGTACATGTTGTGTCATGACAAAAACATTCATACTTGCATGGCACATAATTTTAATAATTGAATTTTGAGTATAGAATTAACAAAATCCATTGACACGATGTTAGATTCATGAATGCACTAATGACTAAGAGAAAACTATCGCAAGGCTCCCATCACCATCTTATTTCCTCCTAATTATGTTGATGTGATGCAAATCAGTCATTGCCAATTAGCTGTAAAAACTACCATCAAAGATAAAGTAAATGTAAATAGGATGACATATAAGTTGTAAATTAGGTATTATCAATGGCATGACATTCATACACATCCCATCAAAATATCATATCGGCAATATGCATAAGAAAATTCTTTCATATCATTACCACATCATAGATACATAAACATTAACACACTCATCCATCATATGCATAGAAATCCATTTCCATAAGAAGCATTTACCATGAATTTAATAACATTTTCAAGTACATACTCTACAAATAAAATCATCCATATGGTATTCATTGAAAGATAAATCATAAAAAACCATCAAAAGAAAAATTTAGTATAGGAATCCTTGTCCTCTCACATAAAGGTGCACTTCAACCTATGAACCTATTGTTCTCCTTACTTCTTTTATTAATCTTTGTATTTGAAATCACTTCAGTAAAGTGCCATTATTGAGTCCTTGATTCTAGTTTTGTAATCGAGAGACATGAAAGATGATAGGATTGTGGAAGAGGTTAAATATAAAACCAAATGGGACACGAGAACAATAGTTCCACATGAGTTTTTCACAAGGTTATGGTAAATTCTTCAAATATCATCAATTAGATATATATATGGTCCATCACATCTCATGCATATTATAATAAACATAATAAACATCCACATATAATCCATCACATTATCATCATAAAGAACACATAAATAACATATAGCATAAGCATCATCATAATCATAAAACATAAACTATATCACATGCATAATTAATCCACATCACATAATAAAAAGTCATATGTAACACATCTGCATAAACCATATAGGACCAAATCCATCATATCATATATATGCTGAAATATAATGTCATGATACAAAATGTATGATAGTCTCTCATGTGTAAAAAAGTTGAAGAACCAATACTAGGGAAAAAATCCAAAAATTCATGACCAACATGCACTATCCTGTGCTCCCCACATCTAAATGTCTGGACTAAGAGATCTTTGTGGTGGATCTCTCTTTGGTAGTGGCGACTGACCCATAGTCAGTGATGGCCCTGATCGAGCTAGCCTATGTGATATAGTACTAATTTAGACACTGTCAATCCTATGTTATGGTGGCATTGCCTCCTCATATTCCCTCCTCCATCGCTCTACCTCTAGAGTAGCTCGGCCAAACTATGCAAACCCAACAACAAATCCACCCTCACCAAGCATATCAAGGGATAGATCTCACTCTGTTTGAAGTCTATCTTCCTCCCTCCACAACTGATCTCACTTTTCTTTGATCATTTCCACCTTCCCTCTATCTCCTCCTACCCCACCATCTCCTCCTCCACCCCTAGCCCTACCATCTAGTAATGCATGTAATCTTGTTGCCTCTTCCCTAGTTGCATCCCTCTCACTGACCAAAGTCACCACCTGAGCCCTGATTGTATCTCTCTCAGCAGTAAGTGTACCAATCTGCCCATCCAACTATCCCTATAAGTGGACCACATCATCTTCTACCATATCCCTCTCACCCACAACCTCTAGATGGTCTAGCGAGCTTGATCACGCTCATATCAGATTTGATCTCACTCTAATATCATGGCAGTCAATTAGGCCTATATGTCTCCACCCCTCTACCATGCATGGTGACCTTGCTCATCTCCACCTCATCTAGTATCATCCCCTCCAATATCCTCTCCTCCAAGACCTTGATCTCTATCAACTCCATCATCATCACCATCATCATCATCCTCACTCCCATCATCACTCTCATCACTATCCTCATCATCTGAGCTACTGCTATCCTCTGAAACACTATTGTTGCTCTAATCCCCACTACCCTCTTCTACAACTAACTGATCATGAGGCATGGTTAGTTGAAGAGTTCTATGCCTCTCGCACCAGGTGTCATATTCTATCGTAATGCTAGCATTTGCTACTCCTTGTCTAGGATCCCACACCACCATAGGTGCATTCCTCCAACTCTGATATGTTGTATCATACTCAAAAAATCCACCCCACTGTCACTTCTCATGAGTCACCCATCCAAACACTCCTCTATTTGAGGAACACCCTACTGCTGACTAAACTATCATCGCACACACACTGGAAAATATCTCTCAATGATGGCTAGATTTTTCCCTATCAAATAGTGAACCCTCTAGATATATAGCATATAGAGATGATCATCCTCCCAGTCCTCACAGTCAATATATGGTGACTAGATGAATGAATCCATCTCATCAATCACCCTTCGCCAATGGTAAAGCTCCTCGAAATGGTGTTATTAATGGAATCTCACATACATAAATACATAGGGCATATCTAGCCCTCATCGCCTATCACACACTGGCTACAAAATTGTAATATGCTCAAAATCCCATATGTTCAATAGAGTGACTCCAACACCTATGCTCCACCCATCCCAATACAAAACGTAATGCGTCTCCCTATATAAGTTTGCTAGTACTACTTCTCCCCATGCATATACTATCCCCTCACTGAACATACCCTCTAAAATGCTCGCCCACCCCACAACGAATTCGTGAGACCTCCTCTCTAGCATCAAGATCCTAGTAATTAGTGTAGCTACAAACAACCATAAATATGGCCACTCATCTAACCTTGCATCTATGTCCAACACCACACCTTTGAATTGTAAATATCAACATGCAATACTCTCCAGAACGCATTCCTTTCCCCTTGTAGATGGTATACCACTAGCTCCCCACAAATCGATAGTCACAAATTTTTCCACACATCCACCAATGTAATGGTGGCCTCACCAATAGGTAGGTGGAGACTACTGGTGTCACTATTCCATCACTCAACTAGCGCTATCATCAAGGCCCAATGTAAATGAATCTGGGGCATATGAGAGACAAAATACAACCTCGCCAAGTGTATGCAGTCATCATTTGCATCTGTCAATCTCCCTTGCAAGGTACCCATCATCACCATCTGCCACTCTCATGACTGAAGGATGATCCTCCTGCATAATTCCACACACTTACATCAGTCCTTTTTGTCCAAACCATGAACTTATTTCTAGCCTAACTAGCCCAACCTTGCAGTTTTTGTGAAACTATGCTTATTTTATCAAATGCAAGCACAAAAATTTTACACCCAAGCATTGCTTTATGCAAGCACAACATTTTTTCACCCAGGCACATCAATTTTTTATGCAAAAACCACATTAAAAGAAAGCATCATTTCCCTTTTCCCCAATTTCCCCATGGGTGCATTAAAAGCATGTGCATCAAACACATGCTTGCAAAATGTAGGCGCTATTTTTTTCAATGTAGGTGCTGAAATCAACTGTAGGCATTGCAAAAATACAAGTGCAATTTTTTTTATGTAGGCACTACAATCATGCCCTTAGGCTCCATTTCATGAAATGGCGCATTCATCTTGCCAACTTTGTCTCCTTGTTTTACCTACCCTAGACCCACCTAACCTAGCCTAAACCTAAGGGATAAACCACATACCAACTCACCTACATCCTTCGATCTCTGATACTCTCAAAATCACTCTACATAGTGTGTATGTTGAGGAATCTTTGCCATTGCTTCACTCTGCCACCTCAGCTTCACTCCACCAATCAAAAGTTGAAAGTGACTTTTTGGGGCCCCCAAATCCTATTTATGGGTTGTTTAACCCTAATCCCCCCTTAAACTCTAATTTTTTCTATCCTGGACACATCAAATATCCCATTCTTCTTCCTCGTTCTGCCTAATTTTCGTGTTTCTTCTCTTGCTTTTTGCTAAATTTTTATTCTATTGCATTCCACATCATTCTAACCCACCTTTTTAGAGACATTAACTAAAAAATATTTTTTCTATAATTTTTTGGTTAGTCTGTTGAGGGGGCATCACCTCCTAACTCACTTTTCAATCTAGTGGGGAAAAATTTTAAACTTCTTTGACATAGTATCACTTTGGACACTACATCAAAGGGGCAAAATGTAGTTGCCCTAAACCTAACATTATTTTCTCTCAATTAATTAAATAGCTTTATTTAATTAATTTACCCATTCATCCCTTTTTAATTAATTAAATACATTTATTTTATTAATTAATCTATTTTCCTATTATAATTAATTAATTATTTTATTTAATTAATTATATCACCCTTTAAAACTATAGTTCTTATAATCAATTAAATAATTCTTACTATTTAATTGATCCAATTAAAATCCCCTATGCTTCTAGATAATTCCAATTATGTTAATTAATACTTGATTAATTAACCTACTAACCTCCATTATCCCATTCTCCAACTTTTAACTCCACCTAATTTAATAAGCTCGTGGTTTATTAACTCCACCCACATCATTATGCTAATTAATCCCTAATTAACTATCCTAACCCCCATCATTAGCATTATTTCCTAATTTAAAATTCATCCTCAACCCCCTAATATTGTCTCATTAATGCAACCAATCCTACCTACCTCCACTATCTTACACCTAGCTTCCAAAATTAAATGAGGTGTCATCCCAAGGTGTGCTCACACATGTGTGAGCACACCTTAGCTCCTCTCTCACATTTAATTGTGACACTTGTCACAATGTTAACCTTGATCCACGCATCACATCCCTAATCAATCGTAGCCCTCCTTTAACTTTCAATATTATCCCTCCATTTCCCCCTCCAATTTTCTATAAACTAGGCCTTCATCTCTCATTTCATCATCTTGAATTTGGATAACATTATACTGGTGCAATGTTGTGAGGAATCCACATCCATCCTTGAGAAAATTCAATAAGAACAGAGTGCTTCTTGAGCTCAATCTTGAGGGCCACCAAAGGTATAAATTTTCATTTTCAAGTTAATACAATTTCCTTAGTGTTTTATGCTTTCTATGTTAAATTCTAACCCCTCTACACCAATTTCTTAAATTATGCATTATATAGCCTATTTTTATCATTTTCTAACAAATTGTAATTATAGAACAAATACATTTATTTAATGCATTGTTCCTAGCACCTAAATTCCTAAAAAATAGGGCCAGGACAGGGACGCCCTTGGGTGGCTCTGTCCCCCTATTTTTCTGAGCTCAAAATTCAAATATATCAATGTCAAAATTTTAACACTTGAAATTCAAGTTACAAATGTCAGCTATTGAGATCTAATTTTTGGGAAATTAGCATAATTGCATATAAATAGCTAGTTATTGCATCATTTGAAATCTAACTAGCATTAACAACCAAGAGGTGAACATTAAGAGTAAGAATTATTGTCAAGATCAAGTCAATTCAAGAAAATCAAGCAAGAAAGATCCAAGACCTTGAAGTGATGTGCATGACTTCAGTCCTTCAAGGAAGCCATTGAAGGGTGGTGAGTTGTAGTAGTTTGTTGATTCATCATTCCTTCCTATCAATTACCACTTTATCATCGATATTGCCATTGTGGAATTGGAAATACTAACATAGGGTTGGACTAAGGTAGGCCCCTAAATAGTACAACCCTCTCCCTCTCTTTGAATGTGTAAGTTTCAAGTTTGGAGAGGATTAAATGAAGTTTGAAGATCATTTATCCATTGTTGCATTCAAATCCCTACACCTTGTCAATTCACAAGAACTCGCCTACTTAATTATTTGAAAGTGATCTTACAAGTTTAAAAGCTAAAATGGGAGTTGTAGATCTAACATCATAGGATTGAGAAAGTAGAGTAGAAGTATTCCTACAAGGACATAGATTCCCTTGAGCACCATTGTCCTCATATTTAGATCACCAACAAAATTTTAGGACAGATACACAATACTTTTTCCTTCTCAAATCTGCATGCAAATCTCTGTTATAGTTTAGGGCGGGTGCATGAAGTTGGGTACCAATTTTCTGGCCACTTATGAATTTTTTTTTAAAAACATGCTCATGTTATAACGCATTAAAAACAAAGAAAAATTGAAATTATTTTCCTTGGAATACCAACCCAAAGGCTTGGAGGGCATTCCCAACAAGGCCAGAGACATGTTTTTGCAAATTCTACAATTTTTCACATAATCGGGTCCGTGCTCACCATCAAGATTGCATCTAGTTCAATATTGAAAAAATAAAAAACATGGGTAATGTTAGGTTCTCTCTTAGCTATACTCCATCAAGTTTTTCACTTTTCGACAATGTTAACCCTTTCATCCATAATTTATTTTGTTTGTATGTCTGTTTTTTGCCAAAAAGTAGTGTTTAGTGTTTTTTTTTTGTTATAAATTAACTGTTCATCAAAATTTCAAATAAATTACATTTTTAGAAACTAGACTCCATTCTACAAATTTAAAAAAAAAAGAAAAAAATTATTTTCAAAAATTTGTAGGTGGAGCACGGCCAAAATTCTACTTTTCAAGAAGTGCCCACTTAGAAAATTAGTAAAAAATCAAATATTCATTAAAAAACTATCAGAAAAATTGTGCACCAACTAGATGCTATTAGCTAACTTCTGACCATAGCGATTTTAAAAATACTACAAAAAAGTTCACCGTGCTTAGGTCGTACAAGAGTTGCTATGTTATGTTTTTCTGACAAAAAAAACACCAATTTATGTACATCCCTCTTTTGAACCCCTTAATCTAAACCATTTTCAAAATAAATGAGTAGTTTAGAAAGTAGACTCGGAGCACTTCGATCCTTGTTTTTGTTCCATCTCAAAATTTTGAGTGTAACTATCCTCAATTTCACGTCCAAGGTCAGCATTTCCTGATTTCAGAAAAAAAAAGTGGCCACTTAAGCCCCCTTTTTGGGAACCACCTTGGTGCACTTGTACCCTTTATCAAATTATCAAAATATTGTATTTTTCATTTTAGGGAACATAGTCTAATTAGGTTAATCAAGGAAAATAAATTCCAATCCATTCCAAAACTCAAAAAGATGCAGAACTAGGTATGATTGGCTCACCTTCATGGTTAAAATTAAATCTACACACCTTATTGATCTTCATCTTAATGAAACCTTAGAAAAAGGACATCACACACCCAAATTGATCCTAGGTTCTTTTCATTGGACCTAGGGTCTTATTTTTCTTCCTTTCACCTAAAAACATGGTGATCTCCCAACTCGTTCTGGTCCCTTCGATTCCTCCTCCAAAGGAAGAAAAGAGACCTATGTTGGGAGATACCTTGGTTAATTCTTTGAAAGCTAAAACACATGCAAGAATAAATAGGGTGCATAAATTTAGACATCTTTCCATCATGCCAATTGGTTGAAAAGAATAAAAATGACCAACCAGTGCCCATACAAACCAACTCTAATGAATTACCTTCCACCCATCCATCCTCATCTTCACCTGATTCGACTTTGTCACCCTCATCAAACCATGCAATTCAACCTTACATGTCCCAGCTTAAACAAAGAATGAAAAGTGAACATATGGATGATATTATTCATAAGCCACCTATTGTAATAAAATTGGATAATAAAGATGAAGAAGATAAGATAGAATAACAAGTGCATAATGAATTATCTCTTTTGTCAATATTTTAACATAAAAATATATGTAATATTTTTATGTAAAAAAATAGATACAAGTTACATACTATTGTGTTATCCTTATATTTTAGCTCAACCCATATTTATGTTGAAAAATGAGGTGTTTTCTTAGCTTAATACTCTATAAAACTTTAATATTGCTGATCTAAGTAAGTCTTTTCTTTGTTACATATATTCTTTGTGGGTGATTATCTTGTTTAATCCATTTTACTATTGTAGAATGTAGAGAGAAGTTGATAGAAGAACTAGATAGGATATTAGAAATATTACACGAGATGTACTGTGGAGAAACCCTTTCGGGAAAAAACTCCACCAAGAATTATTCTATTATTCAATCTCTGAATTACAATAGCTCCAATTCTTGCTCGAGAATGCTTCTTCTGTCTTTACCAATCTTCTTCACACTTGCAATAAAAATTATGAAAACTCTATTCAACTTGAATGAGATATAGAGACAATATGCAACCTTGTAATCTCCAAATGGTGATAATTACAATGCACAAGCTCAAGCCCTTGAAAAGGTACGCCATATTCCTTCAAGTTGAGTTATTCAGTGAAGACTAAAGCTTACACATGTGCTTCATGCATTTGGGTGTCCCAAACTAAAGCTATAAGTTCTCCTTCACTTCGGTGATAATTCCAAAGTTCTTCCTCAAAGTTGGTGCCCTTAAGTAAAGTTACTTAACTGAGCCTTCAGAAATATCTTATCATGCATGAGAGGTAAATCCAATAAAGCACCTTGGGTGCCCAAGCTGGCTTCAAGTGCTTTATAGTTAACTGAAACATTTACTGAACACCATTCATGCAAGAATGGTCATCCCTTGTTAACTGGAGGTAGTCCCTATTATCTGTCATACAACTCAAGTTATTAGCCATGCATTCCAAGTTAACTGAAGCTAACTACATGGAACTCAAAATAACCAACATGCATGCAACATGTACTTGCATGCAACTAAAGATAACTGAACCATAACTGAACTGAACTGAACTGAACTGAATTGAACTAAACTGATTCTGAACTGAACTAAACTTCAAACATGCAAACATCAAATCCTAACTCTTAGGATCTTTACATGCATTCGGAAGTGTTAACTGTTACTTCGTATAGTTAACTGAACACAAGGTGAGTTTCACCTTACCATGTGAGTGTCCCATGTGTCCCTATTATTTAGGAACTCACTATGGACGCCCTCACATGCTTCTTACATTTAGAATTAATTACAAATGTTAATAATCATGATTATTTCATCAAATATTAATCTCATCCTAATCTTAGTGTTGTTGAACACATTCCAAGAATCTAGGAGATACATGAAATAATTAATGTTTAGGATTTGCAATTAAATGGCATCCTATTTCCAACATTCTCCCACTTGGCATTATACATTGCAATTATTCTAAACAAGGAATAATAAAACAAGTACAAGACTCAAGGCCAATGGCATTCTTGCACCAACTAATCAAACCATGCTAACTTCAAATGCAACCTGCATAATCATGAAGCTTCCAAGCAAATGATTAAAAACAAGAGAACAAGTATTTGTATGGTTTCATAAGATAATATGTAACATTAATTAAAGTGTTAACTTTTTCAATTAATACCTTCCCATTATCAACCAAACCATTACCTTTCCCAAGCCTCTATAACCAAACCACCTCTTTAGAGGCATGCTAAACCACCGAGTGTGTTGAATTCACATTCAACCAAGGTGTAGACTCCTCGGTCTTTTTTGTTGAAAAAATTTTCTTACAAGTAACCATTCCAACAAATGTCTCTTACCACAAGAGAATTCCAGCCTCACCTATTTCTCCAAGTATCCATGAGGACCTGTAACCAACTAATCCATGCCAAACTCCAAATACAACACAACACTTTCATGAAGTAATCAAAAAAATGATTATTGTACCCAATACTTAAGAGAAACACACAAGATCAATGCCAAAGCTCCAATCATGAATCATGAACATAAATATGACATCCATGATCTAACCATCTCCTCTTAGGAGATCACATGCATCATAACATACTTATACATCCTAGTCTCAAGAGAACCATGTAATATGCCACTCTAAATGCATATCAAGAGTAAACCATGACATCCATAACAAATATACTCTAAACCAAGAAACCATATCTCTAATCACATGGAGATAACCTTACCAATGATGCATCCAAGTCACTACCAACAAATCCCACTAAACCGTGATACCGAGTCACACATGGCATCGTGACTACCATCCTCTCTATGAAGATTACTCTAAAACATTAAGCAAAGAGTTATCACAAACAATATTAGCTGAAATAACCAATGCATCATTACTATTATCTAAGGACTCCTATGTAGAAGAATCAGAACTCTCTTTCTTGTTCTTACAATCCTTCTTCACATGTCCTAGTTTCCCACAGTTCCAACACTTTACCTTACTTCGTCCTTCCGACTTACCCTTCCCTTCCTTGTTTCCCTTAGGCTCATTTTTCTTAGGCCTACCTTTTACAAACTGTAGACACGTCAAATTGACATAATGCATTCAACTAGGTCATATTCATCCATTCAGAAAATAAATCAAGTTTATTTATCAAATCTCTTAAAGTCGTCAGCTTAAATCAAATAAATCAAACTTATCATCAACCTTTTTAATCAAATAAATCAAACATCCATCATAATTCATATTCCATCCTTCTTGATTTAAATAAATCAAATATCTAAGTCAAAGAGGTCAAACTCATCCTAATCATCATCCTAGCTAAGTAATCATGATCTAATGCTAATATCACCCACTTGCATTCTCTAGATTTAGCCACTTGCACATATAAATCAATTTATTGATTTATCAAATCCAAGATTTTCCATAAACATGGCATTTATGGGGAATATTCCCTCAATTTTGAATTCAAAGGCAAGTTTATTTGTCCCTCCAACATTGCATTTATTGCTCATTTTCTTGTCCCCCACTTAGCATTTACTCTCAAATTTGAATTCAAATTCTCCCTCTCATGGGCACTCTTCCCAAATCTTGCACATGCATCAACCACTCACATGATGACAAGTGTCCTTCTTTCATTGGTCTAATCTTAGTCCCACATTGGTCTCTCTTCAACACTTAGCATTTTGAAAATCCTTAAATAGAAGCTTCATCTTTGAGCAACTCCTCCACAACTTTTATGCAAGGTTACTCTCTTGGTTTGGGGGCTAATCTTGTTCACAACTCCATCATCTCCATCATCTCCACAATCACTCATGCAAAGTCACTCTCCATTGGAGAACTGATTTTGCTCATCATCACTCCACCATCTTCATAGCATTTTCATCTTAAGCTTTGATCAAGGATTCGAAAAGGGTCACTAGCACATGTGACACCAATCTACTATGAGATGAAGTTGATTCATGTTGTTTGTATGCTTATTTGGTTTTTCTTATTGTTTTAATATCTTACTTAGCATATCTAACATGTTTCATTATCTCATAGGGATGTTGAGGATTATTTTGGTTTTAAAATGCTAACCATATGCAGATTTTCACATCCACATTATGGCACTAGAAGGAGGGCGACCCCCATCATACGTTTTAATCAAGCCTCATTGTTCTTGGTGCAGTATGCATTCATTAATTCTGAAAGTGCTTGCCTTTTTTACGTGACTTGGTGATTTGTTTAAGAAAATATCTTTGCATAAATATCTTTTCCAACTCCATAGAGCAATAATAATATGTGAAATAATAGCCATTTTGAGCCGCCCAGTTTAAGAGATAATCAACCAGGTTTTGGTCGAAGGGACTCCAGTAGTTGAGCTAGATCTTTAGAAAGTGTAGGTCCAACAACTTCTTCAAAGTCATGAAGTGTATTTTTTGTTGCAGCTTGTTTTATCACAGCACGATCTAGATCTAGATTGTCTTTTGCTACAAGCTGCACAGCTCATTGAAAAAGTTATTTTCCACTTTCTTCACATTACATAGAAGGATGAGCATGACCATAGGTTTCGCTAGTCGAATAATATACATAGTGCTTATATTATGCAACATCAAAATGACATTCGATTTGCGTAGGTATTTGCGAGTCACCATGTAAGTGCGCACCAACTATGAACCATCTACTCATACCTTCATAATTCACATGATTCTTTCTGGTTTTTGGCGAATATTTGTCTAATTTGGGAACTGGCAGACATTTTCCTTTTGTTTTTCTACGTAAGAGAGGACCTTTAATGTCATCACCAAATTTTCCTCTTGGAAAGGGTCTCCAGCATCGCAATAAGTAAGCCCTCGTATAAGATAACCATGATTTGTGACATCCCCCTGTAGGACAGATGTGAGCGCCTAGTGGATCCACAGCCTGGTGATAGAAAGCAACTTTGTGTGCAGTGCAATACCCATCCTCTCTCAGAGATTATTGGCCCCTGAGACTTAGACTTCCATCCCCATAACAGAATAAACTTAAGGGACACACCAAGCCTGGCCTTTATTTTCTAAAATGAATGATTGTGATTGAGAGGTCATAGTAGGTAGAATTTTTTCATTGATTATTACTTCTTACTGATTGAACAATTTACAGAGCATTGTGATGTGTGTAATGTATGAAGGAAGTTGCTTTCTTTATGATATTCATATTGTTAAGATAATTAATGCTTACTAAATAATGCATAGGTACTTGATGACAAACAGGAGGAGAACAAGAAAATATCAGAAGCATAAAACCAGTAAAGGTGCTACCTAAAGATTTTGTTGAAATCAACTTTTACACCTACCATTATATGAATTTCTGTAACCTTTTCCAAAGCTTTCATTTACACGCAGGTCTTGTACTCATTACACTGTGTCAGAAAACAATAGAACTTGGCTTTACTTTTGACATTTGCATTTAAGCCTTTCAAGTGACCTTTATGTCGTAGCTCTATACCTAACAAATCCATTCGCTTGAAAGTTGTTTTTTCAAAGATCTTTATTTGCTATCGTTTAAGATCTAGTCAAAGGAAGTACCTCACCGAATTGAAAAAAGCAAAGGATATGTTTAAGATCTATACGTATCTCGCAGTCATTACAAGCCATTAAAGAGCCGCTTTGTCTTGTGACTGCCATATCTCTGACAAGCATTTATGTGACTGGATTTTGATTATACAAGTCATGTCTTAGATATGTGGGGATATTAAACTGTAACAACTATCAATTTTCAAAGCTCTAAAGTGGTGAGGGTTCCTAAAATATCGCTTCAATTTATTTCTGCAATGACCATACAGTGGAAGATAGTAAGTTGGACGATTATCATTAAATAAGAACTTATATGCAAACACAGAAAATACCATGATTAATACTCCTAGCTGATCTTATTGCAATTACCAGTAAATGGTCAAATATGACACAGGAATTAAATGTTGGAGGAATTAGCAAAGTATACAACAGTAGCATCTATGTGATTCCATTTATGCATAGATCACTTGTTGGTCAACCAGATTGTGACTAGATTCCACACGGTAAGCTTTGGTGGCCACAAATATTCATGAAAGCCTAGAAATCATTGTAAATTTGCAAGCATTCCTATCTCCATTAGAATAGATCCTGTGAGAGAATTATTTAAAAGTCTGAGTTCCAAGAGATATTGGGAGTTTTGTGTAGAAGTGGGAATTTTTTTCTAATAGCTTGTTGCTCTATATGTCCAAGACATTGGGGGGAGCCAAGTTTTGTAGGCAGGAAGGTAATCCTCTAAATAATTGATTTTTTTCCAGAAACGATGCGAGTAGAATTGTCAGTTTTCACTATTCTGCTTCAACTAGTTGTTTATTCATTCTTCTTCTTGTGGTAGGTAAAGAAAACTTGTCTTCTTTTATGATTTACTTACACGTATTGAAGCTCTCATGTCTATTCAAGTGTTGAGATTTGTTCGGAATGTTTTAAAATTTTTAGTTTTTACTTGAATCAGATACAATTTTACTTCACACTGACTCATTAATTGCTTGGAATGAAGTGACCTTTCTTTTGATGATTTAATAGATTCCTTATGAATACATTCATTGTGTTTGAAATTTTATTCATTCTATCATTGATTGCTTGAAATATCATACTTCTTATTTGTGATAATTTTATTGTTTGTAGGTTGGCATTGAAATTAGGCAAGGGAATCAAATAACAAGTAGATTGAATTGGAAAAGTGGGCAATGAAATTGAAAAGAGCATTTTTAAATGCTATTGTTTTAATTTTGAAGCATTCATTTGCTACTCTTATTTTCTATTTTAGACCAATTAATTTGGGATTTAAAATTAATCATCGCTTTAATCTTTTTGAAGTTGGTCTAAAACTGAACGTTAGAAACTAACTAATCTTCACTTTTGGGTTAAAACTGAACAAGAAAAATTTCACACTTCATCTTGGTGCTTTAAAACGAATTCATCATTGCTTTGAGGCTTAAAATGAACAAGTGCTTTCGTGTTTTTGTAATCTTTTTTGAAAAGTAATTTCGCTTAAAAAGACGTATGCACTTCTCTCGTGCCTCACAGCGATCTTGAGAATCAAAAGTCTTTTTGGTGACATTAATTTGCATAAAAGATTTCCTCCACATTTTCAATTTGGGATTAAAATTGAACAAACTATTGTGCGATTGTGAGTGGGGGGCATTTTCGCGTATATTCTCTCTCTTTGTTGCTATCAAAGATTGATCGAGTTACGGATTTTGTTCTTCATTTGCTTTTGTTTATCTTAGAGGGCCCGCCTTGTGGGAAAAAGTAATCACCCAAGGGAATGGCTCAACCGATAACACTCTGAACCTGAGAGTATTTCCAGCTAGGATATAAATGTGGATATTGGAAGAAATGCCAATATCACGCGGTTGACTCTGACAAGATGGATCCTAAAGGGGACTCTTGCCATGTTGGGTCAACTCCTACGAATGGAAAGTTTGAACTATAACCCTTGTTTTGTGGTGGCTTATTGATCCATTGAGCAAGTTTATCGAAGTGGTGCATTGGAACTTAGATTCCAAGAAGTTATTTGCCATGTCCGATCTTGGTTGAAATATAAAGGTTAAGACTTCATTCTTAACATACCTATATATTTCTTCCTTGGTTGCATGTAAAATCATCTCTTCTACGAAGGGCATGAGGCAAGCCCACTAAGAAAAACGTACCCATTGAGCTAGGATGTTACATTGCTTGTTTGAAAACACAGTGCATTTATCGAAAACATTGGGAAACCAACATTCAACATCATCATCAAAATTTCAAACCCCTTAGTTAGAGAAAATACCTTTGAAAAAACCCAAGAATGATTGCTTACCCTTGGGATTATGTCCTTAGAGGTTTCTAAGTAATTGGGTTTACATCTTAATTTTCTCTTACAAAGGTCAACATTAGGCAACCCTTGTCCTAATTTCTTAGAACTTCCACACAACACTTTGTGGGATGAAAAGAAGTTATGACATTGGACATTCAGTTTGAAACCTAATCAAGAAAAGTGTGTTTGTGGTAAAAAGTACTCATTAAGCAAAGATAACAAATTGGACCCCACACATGTGCTTGATATCTTTTGGTCATATTGGTCTTTTGATTGCTCTTAGAGAAAAGTGTGTTCTTTAATACCTTGGCCTAGTAAACAAAGTCTCTCTAATTCTCTTAGGATAAAATCAAACACTTCATCCATCCAAACATTTGTCATCTTCATCCATCCAAACAACTTTAGAGCTTTTGAAAACATCATTCTAGACTTGGGTGAATCATCCTTAAATCAAATCAAAGTCATTTATTTAATTAAGTGTGTGGGAATGCATCCTTTCTCATACATTTAATTAAATCAACCATCCTTTGAACAAGTTCATCCCAAGATCACATCCAACATCTTAGGGTTTACATGTTCATTATCCAAATCAAACCGATCAAAATCAAGCCTTAAGTCTAGCATTGATTCAAAGTTCCTAAACGTTCAACACTCATCATTTACACCTTTTGTCCTTCATCTCATCATTGGTCCTAAGAACCCTAGAGGTCACTTTTGCAACAAGGTCAAAACACAAGGAGAACATGGAATACAAACTTGATCCATACATCTCAAGTAATCCAAATCAATTGAATCTTCAAAGCCTTATAATGTTGATTGATTATCAAAACTCACACTTCTACAATCCATACATGGGACCATTACCTTTCCACAAATTTCAATAGAACAAGTGTGAGTATTCCCAAATCAAAGGTTGGAACACATTTTCCAATGGTAAATCAAAGTCCAAACCCACAAGTCTATCAACCGAACAATCAATGCATGAACCTTGAAACAAACAAGGTCATCCCACCAAATCCCTACAAACCAAATGAGAAGGTACCAAGTACAAGTTTTCAGAACATGAATCCGGAAAATGTTGGGATGGATACATTTACAAATCATATGAATATTCCAAACATAAGCAATGGTCAATTTCAACCCATCATCACAAATCATAATATTGTCCAAAATCAAACACAACTACACATCCTAAATCCGCTTAAACAAAAGCCAAATCAAGGGAGTCAAATTCAAAATCAAGATCAAATTTCACTAGAGCAACTTGATTCACATGCCAAACTAATTGAACTATTGGGCCAAGAGATATCTTCACTCCAAAATCAATACAATCTTCCATTGGTTAATCCATGTCATCAAAGCATTGAGTTGTGTCCACAACCACAACAATATCTCCAAGGTCAAGAAGTTAGATATCAAGGTCAATCACATCAACAAATCCAACCCCACATGTCGAAGATCAATCACCACATCTCCAAAATCAATCACCACAAGGTCAACTTAAAGTGCAAATCTCACAAAGAAACAAGCGACAATACACACCACTTGGGAGACCAATCGAATCAGTCTTGCAACAATTGGTACAAGAAAAACTCATCAAGCTCCCCATCTATGGGAACTATCAAGAACCCCTAGTTAAACCACTAGGGTATAATGAGGAGCACCATTGTGATTATCACAAAACAAAGGGACACACAACACTAAGTTGTATTCGACTAAAAAATCTCATCCAAGACCTAATTGATCAAAAGATAATTGCTATTGGGGACAATGATAAAATTGTCAATCTCTCCACCATAATTGTTGAAAACAAAGATCAAGATCAATCCATCAATAAAGATACTTTCGCCTCATCCAATGAGGCATTGACCAATAATCATGTTGAAAATTTCTCTACATTACCTAATGGGTTAGAGGACATATCTCAAGAATTTATTCAAAAGCATGATCAAAATATTTCACCAAGGTCTAGCAATGGTCCTTTCCAAGACATGTTGACCCCCATTGGTTATAGATACCGAAGGAACCCTAGACTCGACACTTGAAGATATTGCACCACTTCACATGCCTAATGAAGATATCCAAGAATCCTTTGTAAGAAATCCATCCTTTGAAACTGACCCATTTCAAGAGTTTGATCCAAAGCATGTTGAAAGCAACTCCGAAATCGTTCAAGATCAAGAATTTGTATCTTCAAGATACTACATTAATCTAATGGACGCTCTCTTATCTATGCAAGATGATCATATCCACATATCACATACTCCTCCATCTACCCATGAGATGCTTTCTATGGATGGACACGTAGATGATCTTCATCTAGAACAAGATTGTGTTACACAAAAAGAGAAGATTATTAATTCCTACAGTCAAACTAAGTTATCGACATCAGGATCAGAGGTATCCCAAATCTAGACTGAGGACATCATGTAGTAGGATATCCAGCATTATCCACTCAACAAAACAAGTCAGATAGAACATCCAGAGTTAGCAGAGCAGCAAATTGAAAGAACGTCACCTACAATGGTCATTTATCAGAGAATGCATTCTAAACAAGAGCTCTTAGAACAGGTAGAATCAAAGCATGAAGGTACTACTTCCACCATACTGGGGGAAACTTCATCTCAAGCAAGCGTCAATATAGGGAGCACAAAGAATCCTTGCGATGAAACCATTGCCAATACTACAACCAGCCACATCACGAATCTTCATCCACCCATCACCCCATCCATGAATTGGGACCAACGTCAAAAGAAAGAATTGAATCAAAGTACGAAGAATGTTATCAAAGAAAAAGAAGCTAAGAAGCATATCAGACAAATCAAATACATATGGATACCAAAGAATACAAAGAAAGATCATCCCTATCAAACTCCATCAGTCAAAGAAACTGTGGGGCAAAATAAAAGAGGGAAGAGTATCCATCAAAGATGTCCGCAAAAGAAATAGCAAGCTTTTCAAGCAACGTACAAAGTGTATCAAGTAGTTGGTCCTAATTCCATGCACACTTTCGTATCCACCCATCATTGCTCATCTTCCCAAGTTTGGAGAGTCAAAGGTTCCAAACTGTCAACCAATCCATCTCTTATCCCTAAACACACTCCATCCACGCCTCCATGCATAATATCCAATCCTTACATTGACCGTGTATTTGCAACAACCCTTCATCATAAGGATTCAGAAGGCAATCTATCGCGATGTGCGCACAAAGACAAAGTCAACTCCGGTATCAACGAAGTAGATTAGAAATCCCAAAAATAGTATTCAAATGCACGTATCTTGGCAAAGCAGCTTCTTCAAGCAGGATATCGATGGCACGTCATGACAGGGGCATCTACGTCAACACCACCAGGTGGTTCAGCATAAATCTTTCAGAAAAATACAAAAAAATTAAAATAATCATGAAAATCCAAAAAGAAATCAGAAAAAGGATTGAAAACAATAAAGAGAAAAATCATCCTCTAGTGAAAACCACATGGGCAGCACTTTGGGCAAGACCATGACGAAAACCTGGAAAACAGGCGTCATGTGTAGAATCGAGCATCTACGTGTGCCACTTTAGGTGAAAGCATCTTATCCCATCTGTAATAAATCCAACATTTCATCCATCTTATCCATAATAAATCCATTCATCCATAAACCATTTATCCAATCCATTTTCATCCATCTGCATCCATCATCCAAGTTATCTTGATCTTGAAAAATTTTGGGGCACACTTTACGCTTGCTTATGGTAAACATCTTGACATGGGTCATTTTCATTGATCCTATCCTATGCGACATTATCTGAGCTATGAAACACCATCCAAATGAACATTCCTTATTCGAGCACCTTATCTTATCGCAAGATAAATCCTTGGCATACTTTTTGTGCTTACCATATCCATCCATCCATACACTTATCTGAGCATCTCATTCCATACATTGCTAGACACTAGGGGTAGATATTGGCATCTTGCTTCAGGAATAAATCTTGATCTATATCCTTCACCTTATGTGGCGATCCGAACATTGGAAAACATGAAACCAATTTTGTCTAAGCATTCATGATCTAGAGTCCAAATCACTAGCCCATGGCATATTTTGACGAGAAGAAATTCCTTATCATTCTTCATCTTTCATCTTTCATCGATCCAAACAATCACTATCAGTCGCATCTAGGTTGCACTTCAAACGTCAACATCACATCATCTAAAACATCTTTTGTTTCAAACCAAGCTTCATCAATCATGATCAATCAAAATCCAATCAAGAAATCATCAGGATATCCTTGTGTTGCTTAACACTATCTTTTCATTGTTGTGCATCCTCAACAATGATTATCATCATTCGTTTTGATCAAATCATCATCAATTCATCATCATCTTGGGGATATCATTCCCAATCATTGTGTTGATTAACAATATCCTTGCATTGTTGTGCATCCTCAACAATGTTATCGTCATCAATCCTGATCAATCGACCCTTGCGTTGTTGTGCATCCTCAACAATGTTATCATCATCAATCCCAACCAATCAATCCTTGCATTGTTGTGCATCCCCAACAATGTTATCATCATCATCATCAATCCATCGACCTAATTGATCAACCTTAGCTTGGTTTTTAGCAAAATCCTAAATAGAACCCTAATATCGTCATACATATCCTTATCCAAATCATCAAAATCATGCGAAAATCCAAAAAACCATCATAAAATTAGAAAATCCAAAACATCAAAAAAATCCAAAAACACTTAAAAATCAGAAAACATCAAAAACATTGGAATCCGAACTACGCCGTCTCTGAGCTTAAACATAGGCAAGGCTAATCTTTGATCAGCCCCCGAGACATCAAAATCCAAAACATTCAAAACATCAAAATCCAAAAACATTCAAAAAACATCAAAATCCAAAAACATTCAAAAAACACAAAATCCAAAAACATCCATAAAATCTCACAAAATCCCAAAAACATTGGAAAACTAAAAATCAAAACATTTGTAAAATCTCGAAAAATACCAAAAACAGCCTCAAAACATTTCCAAACATCAAAAACATCCAAATATTTGAAAAATCCACCCGTCACGTTTCGCTTTCACTCGAAATAATCAATCATCCATAATAAACTGATCATCACCTTCATCCTTTGGAAAAACAAATAGAAACAATCATAGCAATTGGCAAAATCAAAGCTTCAATCATAAAATCAAAATTGGAACAACAAACTTTTAAAACAAAATCAAACTCTTGATCATTCACAAACATGTCAATCGACCTTATATCAACAACCTATCAATCAATTTATCAAACCATCCTCATCCTATGCAATGCATGTCCTAAGATATATCGTTCCGACAATGGGCATCATTTTGGATATCACTTTGGATTCTTATCCTATCAAAACAAATCCCTTTGGCTGAAGGTATGAAGAAAATTGGCTTATTTGCATACTTGATCTTTTCTTTTGATTTATCTTATTGCGCTCATTCCAAGGACCTCTCAATGATATCCGAACGAAGGATTTAGAGAGATAGGAATGGAACAACGATCATTATCTTTTGTCTGCTGTGCTTGTTGGACGTTCTTGTAAAATAACTTGGCGAATACTTTCTTTGTTAGATATGTATAGAGGATGTTATGGATGGCTTGTTGACTATTGCATTGATTGGTTATACCTCTCCGTGTTTTGGTTCGAGATGTTTAAAACTTCTAAAGTGCATCCTAGAAAGGTTTTCGTATGTCAGGTGTGAACAGGAATACTCCTATCTATTTGTCGAGTCAAAGTCCATCACACTAAGTACAACGCCATCCTGGTCCTTCATACCTTGATGCATCGTACTTAGGTGTGTTATCAAACATAAAGCAAGTGACCCTTTGAAAATCTCAATCCTTGATAAGCAAATCATCATCATTTATCATCATCAGCATCATTCATCATCATCATCATTTATCATCATCATCATCATCATCTATCATCATCATCATCTCTAATAAAGTATCGTCAAATCATGGACTTGTAGGATCCTCTTGGCATCATCTCACTTCCGCATTAACATCGCATCATGAATAGTCCATCATGCATCCATCCATCATGCATCCATCTTGCATCCACAAAACTATCAGCATACCACATATCATCCATATCATACATCATAGGAAACATCGATCATTTCACATGCATTGCATAATCATCACCATAATATAGATCTATTAGTCTAAGAATCTACATAAATCATCTATTGCATAATCACATCATATCACATCACCCATCTCATCCATCTCATATCATATCATCATTTAAGTTGTTTAGGATAATATAGATTTGTTATTCTAAGCATCTTAAAATCATCTCATTTGCATCACCATCCATAACCATCCATTTTGAACCTCTTTATCGCGATATTGACCCTCGAATCAAATCTTTTCGCTCAATCTCTCAAGGGGGCAATGTACCAGTGTACTTCTTTCCGTTGGGGCATCCGAAAAGTCAGAAATTTTTTGATTTCGATCGCAACAAGTTTATTCTTTGAACCAACGCAACAAGTACATTGCTTCAAAGAGGGGCAAAATGTAGACACATCAAATTAACATAATGCATTCAACTAGGTCATATTCATCCATTCAGAAAATAAATCAAGTTTATTTATCAAATCTCCTAAAGTCATCAGCTTAAATCAAATAAATCAAACTTATCATCAACCTTTTTAATCAAATAAATCAAACATCCATCATAATGCATATTCCATCCTTCTTGATTTAAATAAATCAAATATCTAAGTCAAAGAGGTCAAACTCATCCTAATCATCATCCTAGCTAAGTAATCCTGATCTAATGCTAATCTCACCCACTTGCATTCTCTAGATTTAGCCACTTGCACATATAAATCAATTTATTGATTTATTAAATCTAAGATTTTCCATCAACATAGCATTTATGGGGAATATTCCCTCAATTTTGAATTCAAAGGCAAGTTGATTTGTCCCTCCAACACTGCATTTATTGCTCATTTTCTTGTCCCCCACTTAGCATTTACTCTCAAATTTGAATTCAAATTCTGCCTCTCATGGGCACTCTTCCCAAATCTTGCACATGCATCAACCACTCACATGATGACAAGTGTCCTTCTTTCATTGGTCCAATCTTAGTCCCACATTGGTCTCTCTTCAACACTTAGCATTTTTAAAATCCTTAAATAGAAGCTTCATCTTTGAGCAACTCCTCCACAACTTTTATGCAAGGTTACTCTCTTGGTTTGAGGGCTAATCTTGTTCACAACTCCATCATCTCCATCATCTCCACAATCACTCATGCAAAGTCACTCTCTATTGGAGAACTGATTTTGTTCATCATCACTCCACCATCTTCATAGCATTTTCATCTTAAGCTTTGATCAAGGATTGGGAAAGGGTCACTAGCACATGTGACACCAATCCACTATGAGATGAAGTTGATTCATGTTGTTTGTATGCTTCTTTTTTTTTTCTTGTTGTTTTAATATCTTACTTAGCATATCTAACATGTTTCATTATCTCATAGGGATGTTGAGGATTATTTTGGTTTTAAAATGCTAACCATATGCAGATTTTCACATCCACACAAACAAGGCATCTTGGATTTACTCCTTAGAATTCCTCCTCATCTCCTCTGATAGGAGAGTAGGAATAATGTTGTCCATCTTTGGATCTGCACCATTTCCACTAATTACAACAATTAGATTTTCCCAAGAATTTGGTAAAGAACAAAGCAATAAAATGTACTTATCCTCATCCTCAAGCTTTACATCTACAGATGCTAACTGACTGAGAATTAAATTGAAAGCATTTAAATGTTGTGCTACTGAATCACCATCTTTCATTTTCAATGAATATAATTTCCTTTTCAGATACAACTTATTGGTGAGACTCTTAGTTTGATAAATATCTCCTATTCTTTTCCATAATTTATATGCACTGGTTTCCATTGAAACATTCAAAAGAACAGCATCAGCAAGACATAACCTTATTGTTCCTCTTGCCTTCTTATCTAACTTAGCCCAATCTTCATCTGAAATAGTGTAGGTGTCTTTGTCTCATTATTAACTGCTAACCACTGATCTCTTTCTTCAAGAAGATCTTCCATTTTTAATTTCCACATTTCATAGTTAGAACCATTGAACCTTTCAATCTCTAACCTTGAATTCATTGTAACAAAACTTAATTCCAAAATCAGCAAATAACAAAAATAATAAGAGCTCCCACTAAGCTAAAAAACCTCCAATCTTTTAAGAGAAAGGAATCCCAATACTCTACGCAACCTTAGCTCTAATACCAAATGTTGAAAAATGAGGTGTTTTCTTAGCTTAATACTCTGTAAAACTTTAATATTGCTGATCTAAGTAAGTCTTTTCTTTGTTACATATATTATTTGTGGGTGATTATCTTGATTAATCCATTTTACTGTTGTAGAATGTAGAGAGAAGTTGATAGAAGAACTAGACAGGATAATAGAAATATTACACAAGATGTACCATGGAGAAACCCTTTCGGGAAAAAACTCCACCAAGAATTATTCTATATTATTCAATCTCTGAATTACAATAGCTCCAATTCTTGCTTGAGAATGCTTCATCTGTCTTTACCAATCTTCTTCACACCTGAAATAACAATTATGAAAACTCTATTCAACTAGAATGAGATATAGAGACAATATGCAACCTTGTAATCTCCAAATGGTGATAATTACAATGCACAAGCTCAAGCCCTTGAAAAGGTATGCCATATTCCTTCAAGTTGAGTTATGCAGTGAAGACTAAAGCTTACACATGTGCTTCATGCATTTGGGTGTCCCAAACTGAAGCTACAACTTCTCCTTCACTTCGGTGATAATTCCAAAGTTCTTCCTCAAAGTTGGTGCCCTTCAGTAAAGCTACTTAACTGAGCCTTCAGAAATATCTTATCATGCATGAGAGGTAAATCCAATAAAGCACCTTGGGTGCCCAAGTTGGCTTCAAGTGCTTTATAGTTAACTGAAACATTTGCTCAACACCATTTATGCAAGAATGGTCATCCCCTGTTAACTAGAGGTAGTCCTTGTTATCTGTCATACAACTAAAGTTATTAGCCATGCATTCCAAGTTAACTGAAGCTAACTACATGCAACTCAAAATAACCAACATGCATGCAACTGAAGATAACTGAACCATAATTGAACTAAACTGAACTAAACTAAACTAAACTAAACTGATTCTGAATTGAACTGAACTAATATGAACTGAACTGAACTGAACTTCAAACATGTAAACATCAAATCGTAACTCCTAGGATCTTTACATGCATTCAAAAGTGTTAACTGTTACTTCGTATAGTTAACTGAACATAAAGTGAGTTTCACCTTACCATGTGAGTGCCTATTATTTAGGAACTCACTATGGACACCCTCACATGCTTCTTACATTTAGAATTAATTAAAAATGTCAATAATCATGATTATTTCATCAAATATTAATCTCATCCTAATCTTAGTGTTGTTGAAAACATTCCAAGAATCTAGGAGATACATGAAATAATTAATGTTTAAGATTTGCAATTAAATGGCATCCTATTTCCAACAATTTATGAATATCTAAGTATTATTTGAATAATTCTCATACATTCTCAATTCACCTCAAAACGAGTACCTCGGTCCTACAACTCATTTGTAAGTGATTCAAGATTGACCTAGGATAATATCATAGAAAAAATTAGATGAACCTATTAGAATTATGAATAAACATGAGATATAAGATCAAATAATGAATAAAAACACCTTCCATGACATAGAGTTCCAAATAATGATTTTCTATATCCTTAACAAGAAAAACTTATATTTAATGAACCTCAAGAATCTTCATGGAGATTGTGAGATAATAAATGAGGATGAGTTCTTTATAGAAGCATCCCTAAATGATAAAGGGATTAGATCATGACAAGTTTCAATATACTATGTGATGAGACAAAATGATCTAATAAAATCTCACTCTAGTTAACAGAAGAAAAAAAATCCTAAGTTTAGCTTAGTGTATGATAATAAATAATCCTAAAAATTAACTTAATATTAATTAATTATTAGCTAATGTATGATTTCTCTAATATCCCCCCTTAAAATGAACTTATGGAGCAACTAAAAACCCTAAAATACAATGCATAAAAATAAAAGAATACATGATAGGTCCCGAAAAACAAGGTCTAATGAGTTACCCATGTAAAAATCATCTAATCTCTCACAAATAAAGTGAAAAGGAGAAATCCTCATGGGAAAAACTCCTCTCCATAAGAGAGAAAGGAGGATTAAGGACTAAATATCCTCCAAAATAATGTCCCAAAAATAATAGGAACATGAAGAACATTGCACAAGAACAAAGTAGTTGTAGAAAACAATCAAATGATGATTTGTATAGTACTAAAGTGAAGAGCCTCCTCTAAAATAGATGGTGATCATGATCAAGAAGACAAGAAAATGCATGAGTTCCCTAATGAAACTACTTGAAATTAGATGGAAAACAAAGGAAAACATCTACAAATTAAAGATATAAATGACATAGGTACCACTAGTCTAAAAAAAT
This sequence comes from Sequoia sempervirens, assembly GCA_007258455.2. Classification (NCBI taxonomy): domain Eukaryota; kingdom Viridiplantae; phylum Streptophyta; class Pinopsida; order Cupressales; family Cupressaceae; genus Sequoia; species Sequoia sempervirens. Next base: position 6,912,821 of record VDFB02128519.1, on the reverse strand, counting down.
AGAGATTAAGTGAAAATAGAGGGTCACCTCTAGAAATAGGTATTCAAAAAGTGCATGTGGGGTATTAAAGATATAGTAAATACTTTATCTCACTAAAATGCATGGTTAACTAGTTGTTGCATCCGCCTAGTACATAGGAACAAAAACTAGATACATAGATCACTCCACAACAAAACCAAGGAAGCATAAGCACCAATAGTAGAACCCCCCCCATAATGTGGAAAGGGAGAGCCAAGACAAGCCCAATGAGACTGTCTTACCAAGAAGTGCATGTGGGATAATAAAGAACATCTAAACATGCACAAAATATTACATACAAATAAAAGGGTGTGCAAATAAGGCACACATGTATGAGACAAGAATCACTAAGATTTCAAGTTTTCATGGAAGAAACACTCTCTTGAAAAAGGTGTGATGGAAAAAAAAGCACTCACAACCCACCCATTATTAGAATTGTGAAAAAACCACAAAACCATGAACCATAGGATCAAACAACAAAAAAATACACCTTTTGTATCTAAAAATCCTAAAAAGAATGTGTTGGTGGGTCTTGAAAAAACAAGGCCATGTTAGGTACCCATGTACAAACAAAAGATATCTCACAAATGGAGAAAAGGAGAAAGCCATAGTGGGAGAAAACTCCTCTCCAAAAGAGAGAAAGGCGAATGAAGGACTAAAAAGCCTCCAAACAAGGTGTGAAAGATTGAGAAGCCTCCAACCAAAAAAATATCCTAAAAAAGAGGAACTTGTAAAACAATATTGAAGCAAAAAGAAGCTATAGACTATTGTTGAATGATGACCAATATGGTACTGAAAAAAATAACATCCTCTGAAAAAAATGATAATCAAGATCAAGATATCAAGAATCTACATGAGTGTGCCAATGACACTACTCGAATCAGATGGAAAAAAGGGAAAGCATTTGGAGATCGAAGATACAAATTTCAAGATCCAAGGAGACAATAATCTGCATGAGTGCTCCTAATGACACTACTCAAATAAGATGGAAAACAAAGGAAACCATCTGGTAGTCGAAGATATAGATGATAAATGAATCTACACGATTGACCCCAATGACACTACTCAACATGCAAGATGCAAGTCAACAATATAGGTACCAACTAGTCTGAAGAGCTCTGATACCATGTTAGAATTGTGAAAAACCACAAAACCACAAGCCACAAGATCAAACAATGAACAAATACACCTTTCATGTAAGATATCTACAAAAAATATGTGCAATATTCCTCAACAACCTGGAAAAAGCTACAAAATGCAAGAGACTATCAAAAGATATTGAAGCTCGAGTTGATAATTACAATGAGGGTTGAGTGTTATATAGGAGTTGTAGTGTAGGAAAATGCATACCCTTGGATTTTCACACTTTTTTGGGCCCACCTTGCTTTATTTATCCCTATTTATGTCTTAATTGGTCCTATTTTGTATCCACAAGCCTAATAAATTATATCTTTTTATAACTAATCCTGACAAAAATCAAAGGGTAAATGATAATTTAATGATTTTGGCTATCTATCCCTGATTTTTGGACTAGGACTATGATGCCACCTAGGGAATCTTTTTCCTCCAAAGGTCCTAGGAACCTCTTTTCAAAAGTACCTTAAATGGGCCCCTTTTTGGAGTCTGTGCTCCAAGTTTCATGCCTCGAGACTAAGATGCCACCTAGGGAATCTTAGGCCCCCTTAGGTTAGTTTTTGGGATTTAATTTCAAATCTTGGTAGGATTTAGCCTCCTTTAATTAATGAATTCATATGTCTTCTTGGTGTAGTGTAATTTCGAGATATTAATCGTAAATAAGTATAAATACAAGGTTCTTTCACTCATTTCTTACCAAGCAAGTTGAATGAGCCTTCCTAATAGCCTAATTTAGTTCACAAGAGAACTCAAGAGCAATTCATCAAGCATTTGGAGCCATCATCAAGATTCAAGCATCATATCAATGATATTTTTGCATCATGTGTGTTTTTGAGCTAACATTTGTGATGTAGGGTTTTGATTCAAGCAAGCAATTCAAGTCAAGATCTATCAATCACTACTTCAATTCAAGATCTACATTTAAGATAGCCACCTCACACAAGTTTGTAGATTTCATAACAAGGGTTTGGTGAGTTGCAACATAGCACTTTGTTCATTCATCATTTCCCTTCATTATTCTATTTCATTCCAAGGTTTAATTACAAACAAGGGGTTTGACCAAGGCAAAACCCCCATTTACTAATAATCAACAAGTTTTTCCTCTCTTGCATTTTTTTGTTTACAGATTTATATTTAAGCCTTGAAGATCATTTGAAGTGAAAAATTGCAAAGTTGCATTGCAAATTTGTCATCTTCAAGGAAACTCACCTACAGGCCACATTTGGAAGTTTCAGGACCTAAGATTTAAGAAGGAAGTGGAAGCATTGAGCCTCAGGATCACATTTAGAGATTTTAGAAATTCATATTAGGACTAAGTTGGCAGTAAGTGTGTATTAGTCCTCTTGAGTTTATTTTGCAGAGATTCTTTTAGATTTTGTTCTGACATCCAAAGATTATGTATTTCCCTCGAAAAACAACAGTGGGACTAAGACAAGAGTAAGGGCATCTTTTTCCTCCATAGCATATTTTGACAGCATTTTTGTATTTCCAGAATCATTATCAGATTTCCAGACTTCCCAAGTACATACATGTCCTAACTTCTTGTTACTTAATTTTTTCAATTGCACTCATCATTTAGCTTGCATTACTAAGTTTTTTGTGTTGAATGTAAGTTGTCTTTTGCAAGATTTTTCTTGGTGGGAAACCCTTCAAAGCCTAAAGAAGCCTCCCCTAGGTCTTCCTTGTTGAGAATTGACTCACCTTTTTGTTGATAGTCAATCCAATTTGGGATCCTAGGGAATATTTGAATGTTGATGGGAGAAGAGTGGTGTTATATGACCTAGGCCATAGAGCACCCATTTTCCCACCAATTCATTTTGGTGAACTTGAAATTTTTGGACATTCATTTTCTAATTTGGAGTTCATTAAATTCCTAGATCTAGGTTGCATTCATTCTTTCTTTGCATCTTGCATTAGTGAAAGTGCATCTAGGGTTTCTCACATTTGCATTAGTAAAAGTACATGTAGGTTGCATTTTTTCTTTTCTTGCATCATCTCATCTCATTGAAAAAATGAAAAGTGCATTGTTAATCATCCTAATTGCATTTAAGAACATTGTTATCGCATTCAAAATTGAAAAAAGTTGCATTCAACTTTGCATTCAATATCTTGTCATTAGTCACTTTTTCTTGCATTCATTTGTACACTTTTTTGTTTCTAAACATTAGGTCCCTAAGTAGGCAACTTGGGAACACTATTTAACCAATCCAAACTTGGTTATTTTTCTAAAAAAAACATTTACTAGGACTAAAACGCTCTTATTGGCGTCTTAGTCATTCTGTGGGTTTTTGGCTGAGAACCCTATCTAGGTTGTTTGCTTTTTGTTCCAGTTTCTAGAACCTCAAAATTCCTTCAGTAGGACACAGATGCCCTTGGTGGCATCTTAGTCCTTGTTGACTTTCACCTTGTAATTTTCAAGGTTTGAATTTTCTTTTTTGTGCTTATGTTTACTACTTTCAGCTTTCTATTACAATTTGCAGAGTTGTTATTTCAATTTATTTCATTTCAAGTGTATTTGCTCAATATTGCATCATGGATATGTCCTTTGGAAAGCTTTGGATATCCTTGGGATCATTGGTAGATGTGTCAAGTTTTTCCTTTGGTAGTGACCCTAATGAAATTGAACTTTCTCACACTCACTCAACTCCTAATGCATGCCCTCCTCATGATGTTGACATCATTGGAGAAGATGATGGCCGCATGAATATATTCCTAAATGATTTTCTTAACAAACTTGAAGCTAATGCATCCTTTTATCCATCCATGACACAACCAAACCCCCCTACAATACCACCTCTTCAGATGTTTGGTTATTTACATCTTGAAATTGAAACAAAAGTTGAACCTAAGTTCCCTACAATAGGTGAACCTAGTTCCTATAAACAAGCAAATACTCAACCATTCTATGATAACAAAGTCACAAACAATCCAATCAATCTAGAAGAAACATATGGAAAAGGATTCACAATATTGAGTAAACAAGGATATGATACAACAAGTGAACATGAAATTCATCAACTCGTAGAGAAAATACCAACTAATGAGAACAAAAAAGGGTTAGGATATCAAGATCCCCCTCACAACATAAGACCTCCTACAGAATACCTAAGGCTTCATAGTGATGGTATAGTGATCTTAGATTCTCCTCCCGATATGAATTTCCTTCTTCCTAAAGAACAACCAATGATTTGTAACAATGACAAGGATGATAGGATCACCTTAGGTCCCCCTCCTCAACCTCCAACTTGAGAAATTGGTGAATCTAGCAAGCATAAGAGGCCCTACAAGCTACAAAACCTAAAGTTCCCTTGTATGTCGCCTAAAAGCGAAAGAAAATTACAAATAATTATAAACAAAGAACTTAGAACATTTCCACCAATGAAAGACAAGATCATACTATATCCTAAAGATGTAAAATTTCTGGTTGTCGATACCACAAAAATCTTGGACATAGTACTAATGAGTGTCATGCATTCAAGTTAGTATTAAACAACTTTCACTTGGATGGCAATGATTACCATCGAGTGATTGCATAACTCACCTCTTTTTCACCCCTTGTCATGTAACAGTTGTAGAATACTCTATTCTCACTATTACATAATCTTTCCCATCACCTACCTCGGCTCATTCTTTTCTTGCACTTAATAGGGTAAATAAGTAGATAGCCTTTTCCTAGTAATGCATTTGTCTTTGTCCCTTAGGTTTGTTTTCTACCTTCCACATGCATAGATTGAGATTGGGAGGCAAATGACCTGCCTTAGGTTGATTTACCTACGCTTTACTAGCCTTTTGAATTATTTCATTTTCATTTTCTTTTACTTGATTGCATGTGTTTAATATGATCCCCCGTATTGTTTGATTTTCCCTCTCTATGTGCATTCATCTATTTGTACCTTCATTCTTCTATATGTCGTAAGCTTTTTTCCTTTTCATTGGTTTTTACCTTTCATTTTCATTTATCTTTCCATTTTGTCTTGTGGTTTCCTTTTTGGGATGACGCAAGGCATCAAGACACCCTATGTCTCTTCCATGTTGACTCAAAATATTTTTCATTATCTTTTCTTTTCCTTTCATTTTTGTCTTGTGTTTTCTTTTTGGGGATGACATAAGGCATTGAGACATCCTATGTCTCTTCCATGACCCGGAAGTTTTTTCTTTGTTTTCACTCTCTTTGTGTCATTCTTCCAATTGTATGTGTACTTGGGTAATGATGACATTTCTAAGCTCTCCAATATCATTATAGCAAAGAAAAATATTGACCCCTAATCCATAGATCCCTTATGTGTTTCTAGGGGGAAACCCTCTTTTCCTTTTCATGTTTGGCTACTTTAAAGTAATTGCTCATGTAGTATGGTGTTTAGAAATTTCTTTAAAGTGGGGGCATACATTGGCATTAGTTTGGCATTCAATTTCATTTGCATTTGTTTCCATGTTCCTTGATGTGATTTTCTTACTTCATGTGATGTGTTATTCTCTTTGTGGTGACATTGGGAGTAATTTCCTTCAAGAGCTTGGTATATCTTATCATATTACATTCCTCTTAGTGGTGATGCGACACACTACATTCCCTAAGTTGTGAATCTTTTATCCTTTGATTGGTCCTCTCTTGGAGACATTAGGAACAATGTCCCCTGAGATTAAGGCCTCACACGAGCTAAGAAAAATCCCTTCAAGCATCCATTTTTCTTGTTCCATTTTCTTTTTGTACCTTATTAAAGTCATGGATGTATGGCTTTGATATGGTTCCTTGGGGCTCACCTAGTGAACAACTAGCTTCACTAGCCCTTGTGAGCATGCATTTCCTTTTTGTACATTATTAAATTCATGGAGGTATGGCTTTGATATGGTCCCTTGCGGCTCACCTAGTGAACAACTAGCTTCACTATCCCTTGTGAGCGTGTATTTTCTCTTTGTCCTTATCATAGTCATGGGGTATAACTTTGATATGGATCTCTTGGGGCTCACCTAGTGGAAAACTAGCTTCACTATCCCTTGTGAGCATGTGTTTTGTTTACATAGTGGACAACACATTCCACTTGTAAACCTTTTTTGGACTAACATCCTAGACCCGATCTACAGTGTGACGAATAACCAGTCGAAGCTTGATCCATTCCATTTTTACTTTGCCTTATCCTTTTTCTATCTTTGATGGTGTATGTCAACAATCTAGTTATGGCTTCATATATGGGTATGTGCAGGATCATGATGGGCCAAAAAGTGGCAATATGATGGGTATTTGTAGGGTATGTGGTTGACGAATTTTTTCTTATCCAAAATTGATAAAATGAAAAGGGTTTTTAAAGGAGATTCTCAACTTTCCAACAATATAAATTATGCTTTACTTTGAATTTAATAAATTATTATTATTCATTTTCTACTTGAATTACGACTATAGTTTTGATTGAAAAGCATCTATAGCTTTCAAATGGTATCACATTTTTAATCCAAAAATGCACCACATTCTATGCTTCGCATACTATAAGATTAAAAAAATAAAAATTTAATTTCATGAAGTTTTGACCAAGTTAAGGTGGTTAGACATATGAATTTTATATTTTTTTAAAGTTGTAATAAAAAAATCATAATTAATTATTTACTTGGAAAAAAATTACAAAAAAATATGCATCACATCCAGACATGAGTCCTCTACTTATTTCTAAAATCTCATATAAACATATTATCATTTTATTATTGTTAGGGTGGTCAGATAGACACCTACTTCTTATTTTTTCCCTCAAATTTAAGTACTACTGCATTGAAATTTCAAATTTTCACCAAATAGATTTTAAAAATAAATAAATAAACCTAGTATTTTAGAAACTAAATTCAATTTTATATAGATTCTATTGTTACATATTTTTTAAATAATATAGATAACTTATTTAAATTTTTATGTCAAGTTGCCTAACTCTGATTTTTCTAAATTTTTTGCCACTTAAGGGCCTATTTTTTCCATGATGATCTTGCACATACCCATATCATTTGCAAGTGTGTTTCTTTGTTCTTATGTTGATCTATCATAGGATCTTGATCCCGAGGGCTTGGCCACCCTCTTTATTATTGCCATCCTATCTTACTAACATTTGTACATTTGAACCCCTCTTGATTACGCGGTTGACCACTTTAGTGTGAATTTGAAGCAAGTTCATCCTCTCACTAAAGTGGGGGCTAAATGTAGTGTAGGAAAATATTTACCCTTACATTTTTCACACTTGTTTAGACCTGCCTTATTCATCCCTATTTATGTCTTGATTGGTCTTATTTTACAACCAAAGCCTAATAAATTGTATCTTTCTATGGCTAATCTTGAAAAACATCAAAGGGTAAATGATAATATAATGATTCTAGCTATGTGTCCCTGATTTCTGGACTAGGAATAAGCTGCCACACAGGGTGTATTTTTCCTCCAAAGCTCCTAGGACCCTCCTTTTAGATGTACCTTAAATGGGCCCCTTTTTGGAGTTTGTGCCCCAAGTTTCATGCCTTGGGACTAAGATGCCACCTAGGGCATCTTAGTCCCCCTTAGGTTATTTTCAAGATTTAATTTCAAATCTTGGTGGGATTTAGCCTCCTTCAATTAATGAATTCATATGTCGGCTTGGTCTGGTGTAATTTTGGGATATTGAGCATAGATAAGTATAAATACAAGGTTCTTTCACTCATTTCTTACCAATAAAATTTGAATGAGAATTCCTAATAGCATAATTAAGTTCACAAGAGAATTCAAGAGCAATTCATCAAGCATTTGGAGCCATCGTCAAGATCCAAGTATCATATCAAGGATATTCTTACATCATGTGTGTTTTTGAGCTAACATTTGTGATGTAGGGTTTTGATTCAAGTAAGCAATTCAAGTCAAGATCTATCAAGCACTACTTCAATTCAAGATCTATATTCAAGCTATCCACCTCACACAAGTTTGTAGATTTCATAACAAGGTTTTGGTGAGTTGCAACATAACACTTTGTTCATTCATCATTTCCCTGAATTATTATAAATTTCATTCCAAGGTTTATTTACCAATAAGGGGTTTGACCAAGGAAAACCATTTACTAACAATCAACAAGTTTTTCTTCTCTTACATTTTTTTTTCGCAGCTTTAGGTTGAAGACTTGAAGATCATTTGAAGTGCCAAGTTGCAATGCAAAGTTGTCATCTTCACGGAAACTCGCCTACAGGCCAGATTTGGAAGTTTCAGGACCTGAGATCTTAGAAGAAGGAAGTGAAGACATTGAGCCTTAGGATCACATTCAAATATTTTAGAAATTCAAAATAAAACTAAGTCAACAGTAAGGGCGTTTTAGTCCTCCCAAGGGTATTTTGCAGAGATTCTTTCAAATTCTATTCTGACATCCGAAGATTCTGGATTTCCCCCAAAAAATAGCAGTGAGACTAAGACAACAATAAGGGCATCTTTGTCCTCCCTAACATATTTTGACAGCATTTTTTCATTTCTAGAATCCTTATCACATTTCCCATCTTCCCAGGTACATACATCCTAACTTGTTACTTAATTTTGTCATTTGCACTCATTATTTAGCTTGCATTACTAGCTTTTGTGAGTTGAATGTTAAGTTGTCTTTTCCAATATTTTTCTTGGTGGTGAACCCTTCAATGCTTGAAGAAGCCTCCCCTAGGTCTTCCTTATTGAGAAATGACTCACCTTTGTGTTGATAGTCAAACCAATTTGGGATCCTAGAGCATATTTGAATGTTGATGGGAGAAGAGTGGTGTTATATGACCTAGGCCATAGAGCACCCATTTTCCCACAAAATCAGGAGCAAAACTCTAAAAGTATAAAAGCACTCCTAAGTTTAGCTTAAGTGCATGATAATAAATTAGACTAATAATCAATTAAAGAGTAATTAATTATTATCTAATGCATGATTACTCTAATTCCCATGAAATGTTATATCATAGTACAAGTACAAAAGACACATCAAGATGTGTGAAATATCCAAGAAACATGTACAACAATGTCACTTTATCTTAGTACATCTACAAATGAAAATTTCCATGCAAAAGATGCTCAAAATACCCAAATAGGATAAAAATCTAGAAATAAATGTAGAATATCCTAAAAAAATTCATTCCACATAAACAAAAAGTTTCTAGGAGCTTAAACTTCTAGGTAATCCACTAGAATGTGAAAAAATAAAAAAAACTTAATAAAATATATCTAGAGAAAAATTTGAAAAAATTGCACAAGTTTTTGTAAATATCTCTAAAAGAATATCCCAATGTCGCAAGAATAGTTAAAACAAAGAAATAAGTAAAACATTGTGAGCTCATGAGTGAAAACAACACAACTAACTGTGATAGGAGATAAAATGCACCAATAGAAAAATCTTAATAAAACTTGTACCCTTGGATAGTTCTTGGAACCAACTTTCTAACAATATCTTGCTTGTCCAATTTCAATATCTGAGTAAAGAGTTATCACAATTTTCCCAATCTTGCTAAAATTGTAAAAGAAACAAAAAAAAAATTCCCCCAAAGGGTTGGGCACTGGTCGTCCATATGACCTTGGGGTAACTATATTTTTTAAAGAAAAAATAGTAAATATTTCATATTAGCTCCAGTAATCCTAGTTGAAGAAAACCCTCAAAAATAAAGAATGGGTTCGTTGAATGTATGTTATGATGCCATATTAGAATTACGAATAAAAATGAAACGTATGTTGTAAATTTAATATAAATAACTCAACCTATACCTCCTTATCTACCACATATGTTGTAAATTTAATATAAATATTTTTTTACTAACACTTGTGCAATTCAAATTTTATGATTTTATTTATTTATTTACATGAGTTGAAGGATTGTTATTACACATCATCTAGTTCAACTATCAAAGGAAAATTTTGATCAATAAAAGTAAGGAAACAAAATAAAAAATTGTTGTGAATAAGATATAAAATTGCTATTGAATACTATGAATTCTAGATGGTGTTTAAATAAAGTCTAGAGAGAAGAAAATTTCATCCATAACATCAAATTTCAAAAGTATATATAAAATATTAATATATCATATTATATGACTAATACAAACATGTTGAAATTTGAAATGCTTGAATATAGATGATCCAAGGAACAAATCATAACAACTACCATAATAATGGGATAATATAGAATAAATGTATTGAGATGTGTGAATATATGGATGGATAAGGGATAACTTCATAAAAATGTGACCAACATTTGTTTAATGATTCACAAAAACCCAATCACAATAAGGAGTTAATAGTTGAAACAATTGAATATATATGCAAATATCCACCAATATTAATTATCAAATTTCACCACCCTACTACAACCATACTTCTATTACCAAAAAATTGCTTAAATACACATCTATTATAATTATTATGTAATATTTTCCTAGTTAGTAAATTTATATCTTAATATTTAATTTATGAATTCCATGGAATGAATCTACATCTCACACATTTGAAATTAAGGGGAAATTATATTGTGTAGGCTCTAGTAGGTTATCTAATGTCATTATCCATATTAATATAGTTGGCATGACCTCAACCTTAACCTTGCCTTCATCCTTTTTTTTCCTCCTCTTTGAGCATTTATTTACTTCCTTCATGTCCACTATACCTTCTTTAGAAGGCATAGGTTTAATATGGCCCCTTTATTGATCCCCAAGAATTATGTTTAAATGATTTTGAGTCTTTGGTGAGGGCTTTATTGCAATCATACTTTTTTGATTTATTTTTTTAAGATTTGGGTGCTATGAAATAAATTATTTTTTCTTTTTATTTGATATTATGAATAACATCTAGGGTCTTACAAATTTTGAATAGTTATTTTTGTTTGTCTTTTTTCAGGACTAACACTTGAAATGATTTTACATATTTGCTATTCAATTTTAGGGCTTAGATTTTGTTCAAATTAGAGGAGGGAAATTTGGGTTGTTGAAATATGGTATACCCAAGGTCACTAAATAGATAAATAAAATTGGACTTAGTTTAGGTTAGGTTTAGTGATTAATTGTTATATTTATAATACAAGAATAAATGTGATAGTGAGGTTTTAGTGTTTTAAATAAGAAAGTTTAATATAAATTTAATTAGACTTTTAAATAAAATTATGATTGTATTTTTATATTGATGCAATAATTAGTGTGTCAAATGATATCTTTTATGTGAAATTTGGTAAATAACTCAATAAATTTTTGATATAATTTATATTATTTGTAAAGGTCCAAATTTAGACTTTAATTTTCCCTTCACCACCCTTGTTCTAATTCATAGATTCCAGAAATGATCTAGAATAGTTTAATTTAGACTTTAATTTATTGGAACACCTAGCAAATATTTAACACACATCTAACATCTAACAAGAGCACTTCATTGTTTACTTTATTATATTTAGAACACTAATATTTACATAACATCCTAGCCATATCTATCTTATTGATTGTTGTCTTTGATATTTAAAACAAGTCGTTAAAATGTTATCCATAAATTTGACAAAAGAAAAAAATACTTTTGACCATTTCCAACAAAATCTTACTCCTTTAAGAAAATCATGCTAAAAAATTATCTCCTTTTAAAATTGTTTGCACTCCTTTTGAAATCATAAAAGATCCCTTTTCAAAAGATTTAAAACATCAAATCTTTAAGAAATTTAGATTAATTATCTTTTTCAAGTTGATCCTCTTTTAAATTCAATGGAGAGTTTGGCTTTTTTTTAAAAGTTGTCTGGACATATAAATAGTTCCTAATGACTTGAGACTTGTCATTTTTAAATGGAAAACACTTTTTAAAATGCTGAAGATTTTTTTTTCAAATTATTAAACAATAAAAAAAAATCTGTCAAAGATATTTTCAAACAATGATATATTTAAAAATGATTTTACTTGAACATATAATTTATATAGCATAATCATTGCACCGCCATAAAGCACAAGTGCGAGTTATAATCAAACAACGATTCGCCCTTATCTGCAGGGATTATGTCACACTCAAATCAGAATGAATTATATACAGAAGCGCTTCAGTGAACACTGAACTGATAACGAGATCGTTCATCTTTATTGATACGATTAAGACTCCTTGTACTGAAATTAACTAGTTGGGATTAGGGAGTAGAGGGAGTTTCGACGGTTTAGAAATTTCCTAGAAAGGCACTTGTCTATTAAAAATTCCATTTTACAGCCAGAGATGGTCGTCAAATTTTAGCTGATGTTTGTAGTCAAGTGACTTAAAGTCAAGAAACGTGAAAGACCACACAAATATTGTTTTTTTATGGGAGCCGCTTACCCACCACATCATCATGTCTATCGCATTAACTTTCATTAAGGCGGCTTGGACAAAACTTGGACTATGTCCTCCCCACCTGATCCACAATGGGATGTGAGTCATCCTGCCGGCCAATTTCTATAAATATACCCATTAATTGCAATTAATGATATGAGCACTGCAGCAATGAAGGCCTTAGCATTTATCTTTGTTTTTTCCAGCGTTTTTCTCTGCCTGGCGAGGGCCGCAGATCCGCGGCTGGTGTTTGCCCATTACATGCTCTATGCCAACGACAACATCGATGTGCTGAAGCAGGAGATTCGAATTGCGCAGAGCAAAGGCATTGATGCTTTCGCTCTCAACAGTAACGTATGGCGCCAGGGTCTGGTGGACAATATGTACCAGGCAGCCAAAGAGGTGGGTTCGTCTTTCAAGATCTTTTTCTCCGCCGACATTCACAAGGACGCCAATGGCAACCTCACGCCCGAACAGCTGGTCACCATGCTCACCCGCTACGCAACCCACTCGAACCAGATGACATACCGGGGCAAACCCTTGTTCACGTCTTGGCTTGGCAACGACGACTCCTGGTGGGCAGAGTACGGGTACTCCTCTGCTCTCAGCGGATGGAATGACGTATTCCAAAGAGCCGGCGGAAAAGGCAAGTTCTTCTTCGTTCCCTTTTTACCCACGGACGGCTCCTACTGGGGAGTCCGCGGCACGGCGGAGAAGTTCACTGCCGTTATCGATGGGATGTTTGCGTGGGACACGTCAGCGTGGCCATACTTTAGCCCCGATTTCCAGAACCCTTCGGACTCCAAGGACCAGAACTATCTGAGCGCCTGCAATGACGTGGGGAAAGTGTACATGGCCAGCCCCAGTCCCTGGTTTTTCAAGAACGTTCAAGGCTCCTGCTGCTCCGATGCCTGCAAAGCGAAGGATCTCAACAGCTGTAACTGTCAAGTGAAGGGCAATTACCAGGGTCCGGGCCTTTGGATTGAGAAGTGGGAGCAGCTCATAAAGTTGAGCCCCCCTCTCGTCGAGATCGTGACATGGAACGACTGGGCAGAGAGCTCCTACGTGGCACCGCCACTCAGCACAGCCGCTGCCGACGTGAAGGAGTTTACCCACCGTGCTTTCTTGGAGCTGGGGCAGTACTACGTCAGCTGGTACAAGTCTGGTAGCGCGCCGGCGATCACGCAGGATTCGCTCTACATGTTCTATTATACCCACAGCAAAAACGTGATTCTGCCGGCCGACGGATGCCAGGTGCTCTTATCCGACCAGCTCACCGATAAATTGTACGTGACCGCAATGCTGACTGGGGCTGCCCAGGTGCAATTACGATCTGGAAGTGCCTCTGCAACGTTCAACGCTCCCGCAGGCGTATCCACGTGGGCAATGGATTTTGAGGCAGGGCAGCAGGTGGCCGTACTCAGGCGTGGAGGGAGCGTCATAAGTACGCTGACCGGAAGCAAACCCATCGGCAGTTCCGTTAATTACAATTTCAACGTTTACTCCACCTGCACAACATGTATATAACGCTACCCCGATGTTGAGGTGTTCGTTTCTAGAATAAGTTCTTTCTTGGTGGGCGTTACTTATGATGAATAATATAATCCTTTTAATGTTTGGCTTGCTACATCTAATTTTTTTGGGACGGTTTAATATAGAAATTACATTGTTTAGTTATTTTATTTTAGAGTGTGAGCATAGAGTTTTATGCTAAAAGCTTTTCTAGTGATAGTTAAGAACGAGGGGTATCTATCTCACATCAAACTTATCCAAGACACAATTATAGCTTCATCTTTTATGGTTTCAAGTTTAGCATCGAACAAGACTTATTCTTGTTGGACTCGTTTAGAACCACTTAAATATATTGACAAACTAAACATAAACTATTACTTACAATTTTTTAGTTGCACTTGTCATTTGTTTTTTAAATTGTTACCTTATATCTTTAACCATTCGCTTAAGAAACGTGATTACAACTCACACTTCATCTAATAGCAATGCAACATTTTATATTTTCAAGAAATCTTTATGTTGGCTAATCACAAACCAAAGTTCATTTGTATTCCATAATATGCTTATGAACATAATAGGGCGTTCGTATAAAGAGAAGCCTATGTATGTGACATTTCTAAAGTGGCACTTATGCAAGGTGTTGTTATTGTATGAGTAATAGTTGGCTAGTATACTATTACTAGATCAATCAAGTGGCACTTGATAACTAAGTACTTGAATTTCATTTCATTAAGTGACGATAAATGTAAGATTATAGAGGTAATGTGTTTCTAAATTGAATCTATATTGTTTTACTTAACTAAACCCTTAGACCCAAGGACATGTTGAGATTCACATGTTTGTTAAATGTCTAATATACTGAAAAAAGGGGGGGTGATTCCACAATAGTGGTTTACAATTTTTGGCCAAATTGGACACTTAAATAAATTTTTTAACTAAATCTTCACTTTTCGGCACCTATAGCGGTTAAACTATAAGGAATTTGAAGATGATGAAAACAAGAGTTTCGTGACATTTTTTCTATAGATTCTAAATATATTTTTTTCAATTTTTTTGGAATCAGATTGCACTTCTTTTTCCATCTCCTTCGAAAACTAGTTTTTTTCAGAAAACAACATTTTTAAAAAGTAATGTTCATTGTATAACACATAAAAAATTTTTCATGAAGGATAAAATTTTAATTCTTTCGAATTTAGATTTGTAACTCTAATATCTAGTGCTTCCACTTGGTTATATAGTTTTATTGAATATTTTTTCTTCAATCAAGTTTCAAATTCAAACCAATTATAATTCAGATATAGCATTGTATAATGCGTAACTTTTTTTGTATGTATCAATTTATTTTTTTCCTTGTTGGATCAAGGAATTCAATATCTAATGCACTAATATTTTATATATATATATATTTTTAATAATCTACTATTTTTCCATATGTGCAAAACAAAGAGCTTGATTTTTTGAAAAACCTACATTCACAGAAATAAAAAATAAATATAGTAATAAATTAAATTAATTTAAAATTGTACTTTTTGGGAAGCTTATAATAAGGACTACATACTTACAAAAAATAAATTTTAAATGAATTCATTTGATCCTCCAAAAGGTAAATCAAAAATGGGTTTTTATCAACATTTTGATAGGTGTAAAAGAGACTTCATTATAGGTATGGTTTAAAACTAGTGGAGTTCTATCCAAAGGGGTTTTATTTAAGGTAGTTTTATAAAACCCTCTTCAATTGGAATTCTTTAAATGGAACATTTTAAGGCTTCAATCATTATATTTTCTTAAAAAATGTGATTTCAATAAAAATCAATTCCTCCCAAAAATTGTAAACCAGCGTTATGGGATCACCTGAGTAAATCAATATCTTCTTAAATTTTCTAATAAAATACCATCCAATTATTCCAATGCATACAATAGCAAAGATAAGTGAAATCATTAACATAACATGAAATCACAGAACACATGAACACCAAGATTTTTACGTAGAAAACAAAAAAGAGACAAACCATGGTGAGTGTTAGCTCACAATATAGTATAATCGGTTATAAGATATTACAAAATGGGTGGCTCACTATCAGGAATCACTGTCCAAAACAAGGCTCATTACAATGACAAAATGGCTTAGAGCCAGAAAATGAACTGATAAAGTACACCTAGAGAGTGTAGATTCAATTTTAATGAGGCTCAGTAAACTAACTTGACACACTTTATCATATTCGCTCTTCTTCACACTAGCATTCACAACATGACCATTACGTCACTAATCTTCAAAAAATGTCCAATATATATATATATATATAATCTCTTTGCAAACATCAATTAGGTTGGCCTAATTAGATGCACACTTCTCATCCACCAAAAATACCAACTGTCACCTTCAAGCTTTCACAAAAAATTCTCAAAAAGAAATTCACACATCCAACACGCTACATCAAATTAGCATGGACTTAAGATAGGTTGCACATATATCTACATAACAAAAATTAATTCACCATTACACAATACATCCATTAGATCGACCAAGGATAGGCCTAATAGCACAATTCCAAATACTAGTGTACGTTCGACAATGCACCATACGAGCATCTAGATATGTGAGATCTTGAATGTACATGCTCCTAATGGCTACAAACCATTTCTCAAAAACCACAAGCAAGAGTAATTACCAACAAACAATTGCAGACCAAAACACCGGAAGATGTAAGCAAAATAATGGTTCAAATACCGGACCAAAATATCGAAACAACTTCAAACTTGATCTTGCAATTGCAACTCATTTATCATGGTGACATAAATGACAACACAAAATAACAAATTGAGATGTTATTCATTTTCCAACAATTTCTTCTTTTGTCATTGATGGCAACATGTGCCAAAAAAAATATTTACAAAACTCCTTATTTACAACACTTCTCCCCTAACACCAACATTCCAAAATTATTCACTCCCCCTTTGACATTAAGGACAAAGGGTGTCCCAAAAACAACTTAAAAATATGAAAAAAAAAAAAAAACAAAGAAACATGCACGTAAACTAGAGAATGGTGAAACTTGAAACTCCTTCAGAATACCTTCCCATACTGATTTTCTGTTCTCCTAGCTATCCTTTGTGGCAATCAACATCCTGTTCAGAGATTCCAACTCTACTAGAGTTTCTTCTACACCATTTGAAATATCAGGATTCAAATTTATCTTCTCAAGTTTTTCTGCACATGCCAGAGCCTTTCCAACCAGAGTGTATTCCACTCTTATAATGTCACTCAACTGGTCAATTTTTTTTATACTTTCTTCCTTCTACTTCTGCAAGACAAATAATTTTTCTTTATGTGCAGTGATGGCATTCCAGGTTGATCTATCTCTATCTTTGCATAGGTTGTAAGTACTAGAGATGACAGACAACTGAGACTCCTTGAAAGAATCTAACAACAATTTCAAATTTTCAAGAGGAGTGAGAGATGTACCAATGGATGCACTGGGTATGACTTCTTGCAATGCCTTGAGAGCATCTTCTATAAGTTCTATTCCTTTCTGATGTGCTTCAAGAATTTCCTTCCTTTTGGATGCTTGCAGAGAATCTTCTAACACCACTTTATGCACCAGAGACATCTTCTCCATATCCACAAACCCTTCAATCATAGGAAGTTGTAGAAGCTCTTGGAGAATTATCAGCTAAAATCTGATTTGCTTGGATAGCAAGTCTTTCAAAACATCATTACCAGAGGACAATTCTCTGAGATTCTTAAGAGATTTTACAATTTGCTTTTCACTTTCTTCATTTTTCCCAGCAGATTCTTCATTTGTCTTTTTTCCCTCTCCCTTTTCCTTCTCTTCTTCCTCCTTTTCTTCTTTCCTTCCTTCCTTTTTATTTTCATCTTTGTCTTTATCCTTGTTGTCCTCTTCATCATTTCCATCTTTTCCATCTTTATTTTTCTCTTCCTCTGGATTATCTTTTTCTTCTTCGCTACCTTTTCCTTCTTTTGTATTACCTCAAGTTCATTATTGCCTTTTTGTCCTTTTGTGTGCTATGGAGGAGCATCATTATGTTTTCTAGGCCCATCTTCACCTTCATTCTACTTTTCACCTTCCGGAGGATCATTTTCACCACCAGCATAAACTTCAACATCAATATTTTCAAAAATATCTACATTACCTGTATCAAGAGGAATATTTTCTTTAGCATCCTCAGTAGTAGCGTCTTCATTAGCCTTAAGCATGCCATATTTTTATGTTGTATCTGGATTACCTTTGTGGTTTCCTTCTTTATCCTCTATCACCTTTTTATTCTTTGTCATTAAGATGTTTACTCTCCTCTTCATCTAAAAAATATCTACACAAATCTTTTTCAAAGATTCCAAATCAACTGGGGCCAGGGAAGACCCAATCTTATTGTATGCATCATTCTTTATTTTCTCTTCGAAATCAACATCCTCTGATCTCCTTTTCATCAGATCTTCCCACATACTTTCAAGTATATTTTTCTTTATATCATCCCACTTGACTTCTAAGATGATAACATATTGAATAAAAGCTAAAATCAAAGTTTTCTTATCTTCTTCTTTAGCATTATCATAGTATACCATTGTAGGTTTCAAAGCATGTTCTCAAAATGTAGCAAGGAATTGAGATTTTCCTCTAATTTAAAGCGGGGACTAGAACTTACCGGCTTGTCATGTTTTTCTTTCTGGTTCATAGAGGCTTCATCAAAAACCATAGTCTTCTTTGATTCTAGTTTGGTGTGCACATGAACACCAAATTCTTGCACTTCCTCATCATCGGAAGATGATACAACATGTACTCTCTTAGAACTTGTTATCACTATGATTTGCACCCTAGTTGAACCCTAACACAGCTAATCATGTGAAACATGGAAACTTTTCTAAGGTTGTGGGTCACCTATAGTAGAAAAGGACCTCCAGAGAAAGATGGGTTTTTATTGGATATCACCTAAAATACTCTATTAAACTTGCAAAGGAAAAGGATAGAAATAACTAACATAAAATAAAATTTTGATAATTAAAACTAAAGGTGATACACTAGACTATACTAAGGATTCTAAATTCAGAAAAACAAACACTTGCTTTTCAATGACTAAAAATAAAACTTGCACAACTTTTTCTATAGGTGTATGCATAAGTGTTTTGAAAAAAGGATTGTATGCATTTAACTTTCAAAAACAAAGGACGCCTTCACATTCTAAAAGCTATATGCAACTTAAAACAAAAATTTCAACCTGCACAAGCATACTTTTACAAAAAGGGCAGAAAAATATGAGACAAAACTACATGTGAAAATATCTCACATGTAATTTGATCAATCACTTAATAACCACTATACTGCAAGAAAAAGAAGGCACAAACTTAAAAAATTGACATCCAAGGTCCTTTCTAAATTCATTCCACAAATTTTTTTACACAAGCTTGCAATAAGTTTGACAAAGGACTCAAAAATCACTAAGTCTCTACCTACATCAAAAGAACTAACTCCCAAAAGAGTCACAAGAGTGAATAATACTCAACTCCAAATAGTTGCACCAAGATAGGAGCTAGCAACTAACTTGGGTCGGATCCACCAAAAGAGCCTAAAATTGAGGCATTAGATTCCCCCTAAAACTGTTTCCCACATGTGGGAAAAGTGGTTTTGACCATGCCAAATATCTAGGCATGCAAAACCACCCCTAGATTCCTGCAATACCTCTAAAAAGATGCATAAATGCTCCTATATGCAAGGGTACATGTCTCCAAACTTCTTCAACTACTCCAATATGCTTGCAACTTCATAAATTCAAGCATAACTCTCCTCCTCATCCATTAAAAACCTCTCAAGTTGTATTTTTTGCATTAAAAATAGTATTTTTAAATCAAGTGATTTATAAACATCACTTAATTCAAATACATTACATTAAAAAAAATGCAAAACAAAATCAAAAAGATTATTGACTCCTAGGAGGACATAAAGGCTCCACTTTGAAAATTACTAAGGCATAAAACACATTGTTTTAGCCCACAAGCTCATTAGTCTTCATTACATTTTTTTAAAACTTACGCAAAAAAATGCCAAGTTTCAATTGACTCTTAGGGTAAAACCCTAAAGAACAAAAGACATGAGAAAATCATTATTTACTTTTTATTTTGAGCTTCTAAGCCTCAAGAAGAAGCTAAGTTGCCACCCTTGCTAAGGTTTCAAAAATATGGATGGTAGATATTTGCAGAAATAGAGGCATTCTTCATGATTTCCTTGCATTTTCTAACAAAATTCGACCTTCAAAAACTATGGTAAGAATTTTTTGAAACATTTTCTTCTTCATTTTGGAATTTTGTTTGAATCTTAGCTTTCCTAAAGACATTTGAGTTTTATGTGACTCTCAATGGGCGGGAGCTTCTAAAAAAAAAAAAACAATTGGAAGTTTTTTTTGTTCTTTGTACTTTGCATTTTTTGGAATTTCCTTTTCCTGTATGGCCATGACCACATATTCTTTTGTGCATTTCCACTTTTTTGAAGTTTTCATCTTAATTTATGTAGATAAAAAAAATATTTTTGATCCCTATTAAGGAAGAATGTTGAATGCTATGATTGTTCTATATTATTTTCTTGTAGTCTTCGTTTTCCTTTGTGGATTCAAAACCCTTTTTTGGGTCGAGGGTTTCATACATTACCACCATGATATTTCACTAGGCATTCTACAAATGAATGCTCTCTGCATAATATAGGGCCATGACATTCTTTCTTTTTTGCAGAAATTTGAAGATTTTTTTTTAACTAAAATAAGTTTCTCCAGGTTGTATTTTATCAAAAATACATACAGAAACCCTAGCCGTGGGCTTATACTCTGGATATTCATTTTCATTTTGAAACCCCAAATGGGTCATGGAATGGGTTTGCTTAATTTGAAACCTTACTCCTTAAAAGTAGTAGCTGGGCCTTTCTTCAATGATAATGTTGTCTTATTTGCAGAGAATACATATATTTTATCACTCTTTCCTCTATATTTGTTTTCTTTCAGCAAAGTCAAATGAGTTTTAATAAGTATGTAGAAAATGTGAACAAAACATGCCTTCATTTTCATTTGTATTTGTAAATCAATGATTGTGCTCCCTTTGAAAAGATTTCTACAATTGTGATCCAACTATCTTTTATCCCTGCTAATTTTCATTTACCTTTCTGCCATGTGTTGCATTCATATTTTGCTTAATGATTCAACTCTATAGTTTCACAATCCTTACCATTTTCATTTTCATCTTTATGTCATGAAGCTTGCAGAAAGAAAAGACAAGGTAAAACAATAAATAAAACTCCCATGCTTTCAAAATCTTGGAAGAAAAACTCCAACCTGTAGCTTCATTTCTTTATGTTTCTGACATCATCTACATCTTGTAGCTTCATCTCCTCATGGAAACTTTACTTCATATTCAAATTACAAGAAAGAGATTTTTATTTTGTTGTTGAGTAATTTCTCTTCTCTATGGTTGCCTATTGCCATTGGATGCACTATCATTGATCTTCACTTGATGGTTATAGCTTAATTTCCTCTCTTTATGTTATTTCCTTAAGTCTTAACAATTCTACATGTTGATTACACAATAATCAC
This sequence comes from Sequoia sempervirens, assembly GCA_007258455.2. Taxonomy (NCBI): domain Eukaryota; kingdom Viridiplantae; phylum Streptophyta; class Pinopsida; order Cupressales; family Cupressaceae; genus Sequoia; species Sequoia sempervirens. The sequence goes on along the minus strand of VDFB02128519.1, from coordinate 6,891,301 downwards.
CTACAACCATGTATGATTTGAAAAAAAAATCATTTTGTGCATACTTTTGATAGTTTCATTACATTACTTAATGCTTGTAGAAATTGTCATAAGTTCATTAAAGCAATTTTTTATTGAATGCTACTATTCCATTTAGCTCCTGTAGATTTCCATTTTGCTCATATCTTGTAGTCATTACATTTTATTTATGTCATCTCCTTGGGCATTCTGTAACATCTCACATGCTTTGTTTATGCTAAACAAGGCCAAGGTTGGCATAGGTTGGAAATCCTCTAGTTCAAAAGGTTGAGAGATCCATTTCTTTTCTATAAATAAGTGCACTTCATGGAGCTCAAAGTTATATTTCTTAAATTAATATCTTGCATCCATTTTCATGATTTCAAAACCTAGAACACCAATCAAGCATGTTTAATGAATCCATTGTTTCCTATGTAAACAATGATTGTGTTCATTTACAATGAACATATGTTATCCTCCTTGAGCATTGCTTATTCTCTCACTTTTGACATTGTTCTCTATGTACATGACTGTCACACTAGTAGGAAAGATGACTGTATCCTATAGTATATGTTACAAGCTCTGAATTTCATCATTGTGACATTTAACTGCTTCCTTGGATTGAAATGGTCAATGAATCTTGTAATCTACTTCATTCACTTGTTATTAAATTCACCCTCTCTTCTGATTTTCTTGAGAAAGTATATGTCATTTAAGATAGTGACAAATAACTTCACTATCATTACTGATGTATACTTGATTGAGTAGGTCAAAAGAAGATGAATTATCTGATGAGTACCTTTCAATGTCTCTGAAAATCACAATACAACAACACACCAAGCTCAGCCCTTGTGGGATCCATGTTTAACCCATGTGTATAAATTTGATGAAAAAGTAACATTGTTATTCCTGTATTTGCACATGAAACAAATAGTAAGAAAAATATGTGCATACATGATTGATGTGCTTGATGATCTGGTTGCTTTATTTGAACATGTATAGTTTTTATGCTTATTTAATGTACTTGAGGGTCAATTTATACATTCATGGGTGCATGTACATGTAGTGTGAGAGACCTTCATTCCTTAGAGAACTGCTATAACATCATTGTAATTTTCAGATGAAGGAACTAGGAACACGGATCTAGGAGGGACACAAAACAACTCAAGGCAGGAGACAAAGCAATACAACAAACACCGAACCAGTCATTAGGCAATGACTGGCCTTTTCCCCTATATGTGCATTATGTTTTCTTTATCCATAAATGTATACATTGTTCTTCATTTTCATTGAACAAGTTAAGTCTCACAACTTTCATGAGACAAATATGTACTTATGTATGAATAAAGATTACTTTTCAAAAAGATTTGTGTAAATATTTTCCATATTGTATGCACTTGTATAAATGCAATAATCTATTACTATAATCTTGTAATCTTTCTGATTTTTCTATTTATACAATTTGTGAGAGATCAACTTGCAATTTCTAACAATAAATAAAACATTCAAATTAGCCATTGTTAGAACTCGAGAGATTGAGCGAAAAGTTCAATTTGAAGGTCGATCTTGTGACAAAGAGGTTCAAGATGGACATATGGATGGTTATGATGATGATGCCAATGAGATGGTTTCAAGATGCTTATCTAATAACCAACCTATATTATCCTAAACAACTTAAAATGATGATGTAATGCATGTGAGATGGATGAGATGGATGATGTGATATGCTATGATTATGAGATTTATGTGTGCTAATGATATGTGGATGCAGGATGGATGCATTGAGGATGATGATTAACTGTTAGCATGGAGAGAAGAAAGAAGAAATGAGATGATGACAAGAGGATTCAACAAGCCAACATTATTAGAGATGATGACGAGAGATGGATGATTTTATTATCAATAATTAGGATTTTAAAAGGGCTAATTACCTTATTTTTGATAACACACATAAGTACGATACATCAAGGTATAAAAAACTAGGATGGTGTTGTACCTAGTGCGATGGAATTTGACTTGAAAAATAGATAGGAGTATTCTTGTTCACACCTGACATACAAAAACCTTGCTAGGATTCACTTCAGAAGTTTCAAACATCTCGAACCAAAATACAGAAAGGTATAACCTATCAATGCAATAGTCAACCAAGTGCCCAAAACACCCTCCATACATACCTAACAAAGCAAGTATTTTCCAAGTTATATTACAAGAACATCCAACAAGAACAACAAAAAAAAGATAATGATCAATGCGCCATTCCTTTCTCTCTAAATCATTCTAATTAGGCATCATCGAGAGGCCATCAAAATGAGTGCAAATAAGATAAGTCAAAAGACCAAGAAGATAAAGTAAACTTGAACAAGCTAATGTTCTTCAATACCGCTAACCAAGACTAAACTATAGTGATGCCTGATGTTGATGTCCATTGTAGGAAGGATGCATCCTAGGACATGATGATATCAAATGATTTGATATGAGACTGATTAGATGATAGGCTATTGACACAAAGAGTTGACCAACTTGTTTACCTACTAACCTAGACTTTAGACTTTCACATTTTGAGTTTTTACTTTCGATCTGCTAGACTTGTTTCTAATTATTTCACTAAAGGTTGGGGATGATGATTGATTTATTATGAATGATGTTTATTGTGGGTGAAAGCAAGATGAGGCAGATGAATTTTTTAAATATTTGGATTTCTTTTTGATGTTTTTGAAATGTTTTGAGGCTATTTTTGGTATTTTTCAAGAATTTACAAATGTTTTGATTTTCGATTTTTCAATGTTTTGGATTTTTCTGAGATTTTATGAATGTTTTTGGATTTTTTGTTTTTTCGAATATTTTTGTGTTTTTGTGATTTTATGAATGTTTTTGGATCTTGTGTCTTGGGGGCTAATCAAATATTAACATTTCCTATGTGTAGGCTTAGAGATGGTGTAGTTCGGATACCATGTTTTTTGTTTTTATGAGTGTTTTTTAGTTTTTGATATGTTTTTGGATGTTTTTTGGATTTTTTAATTTTCTAATTTTTTTTGGATTTTCTGATTTTCTAAATATTTTAGTATTTTTCACATGATTTTGACATTTTAGATATGTACATGTGTGATGATATCAATTCTCTATTTGGGATTCTGTTTAAAACCAAGATGAGGTTGATTGATCGGATCGATGGATTGATGATGACATTGTTGAGGATACACAACAACGCAAGGATAGTGTTAAGCAACACAAGGATTGGGAAGGATATCCCAAGATAATGAGGGATTGATGATGATAACATTGTTGAGGATACACAACAATGCAAGGATAGTGTTAAGCAACACAAGGATTGGGGAGGATATCCCGAAATGATGGATTGATTGGATTTGATTGATTCAGATTTTGAAGCTTGATTTGGAACAATATTTTTTGAATGATTTGATGTCATATTGAAGTGAAAATTGGATGTGACCAATATTTATTTTTTGGATTGATGTTCGATGAAAGATAAAGCTTGATAAGGAACATCTCCTCATCAAAATGTGCCATGGGATAGTGATTTGGATTTTGGCTCACAAATTCTTTGACCAATTTGATTTCGCCTGTGCCAATGTTTGGATCACCACATAAGTTGGAGGGTATAGATCAATATTTATTTCAGAAACAAGATGTAAATATCTGCCCCCAGCGTCTAGCAATGTACAAAATGCCATGGGTGGATGCTTGGATAGGTATCTGGATGGATGGATATGGTAAGAACATAAAGGATGCCAAGGATTATCTTGTGATAAGGTGTTCGAACAAAGGATGCTCATTTTGATAGTGCCTTATGGCTTAGATAATGTTGGGTAGGATAGGATCAATGAAAATGGCCCATGTCAAGATGTTTACCATAAGCAAGTGTAAAGTGTGCACCAAACTTTGTCAAGAATAAGATAATTTGGAAGATGGATGAAAATGGATTGGATCAATGGTTTATGGATGAATGGATTTATTATGGATAATATCGATGGAATGTTGGATTTATTATGGATGTGATAAGATGCTTTCACCTGAATTAGTGCACATAGATGCTCGATTCTACACATGATGCCTATTTTCTAGGTTTTCATCATGGTACCTTTCCAAAGCGCCACAGAAGTGGTTTTCACTAGAGGAAAAAAAATTTCTTTACTATTTTCAATCCTTTTTCTGATTTTTATTTTTGGACTTTCATTTTTTTTATTTTTCTAAAAGATTTTATGCTCATGATGAATCACACCTTGTGGTGTTGGTTTAGATTCCCTTGTCATAATGTTCCATCAATATCCTACTTGAAGAAGTTGCTTTTCCAAGATGTGTGCACTTGAATACAAATTTTGAGATACCTAATCAGCTTTGTTGGCAGCAGAGTTAACTTTGTCTTTGTGCACACACCACAATAGAGTGCTTTTTGAATCCTTATGATGGAGGGTTGTTGCCAATACATGGTCAATGTGAGAATTGTATATCATGCGTGGATGCATGGATGGAGTGTGTTTAGGGATAAAAGTTGGATTGGTTGACAGCTTGGAACCCTTGACTCTCCAAACTTGGTAAGATGAGCAATGATGGGTGGATATGAGAGTGTACAAGGAATTAGGACCAACTACTTGATATACCTTGTACGTTGCTTGAGAAGCCTAATTTTTCCTTTGTTGGAATCTTTGATGGATACTTTTCCCTTTGTTATTTGTATTCTTTGGTATCCATGTGCATTTGATTTTTCTTTCATTCTTTTCTTCTTTTGTTTTGATAACATTCTTTGTGCTTTGATTAACTCTTTCTTTTGATGTTGGTCCCAATTTGTGGATGGGGTGATGGGTGGATGAAGATTCATGATGTGGTTTGTTGTAGTATTGGCATCGGTTTCATTATAAGGATTCTTTGTGCTCCCTATGTTGATACTTGCACTAGATAAAGTTTCCCCCAGTATTATAGAGGTATCACTAATTTTTTTAGCTCCCTTAATTGTCGAATAACCAAGACCTTGATACTTAGGATTGTTGATAATCTGCACTGGTTCTAGGATACCCTGATCATGTAGGCATAATCCTCTACCTTGATAATTCATCTATTGAAACATTTTATTTGTAATAGGATGTGATTTACCTTGGACACAAGGTGCTAATACTTCTCTATTATGTTGTGGATCTTCAAAGGTGATAGCTTCTTCATTGATAAGATAGCTTACCCTTAAAAAGGTAAGTGATCCAAGTTTATAAGTGATAGGATACCCCATGTGTGGGATAACTTCCTAATTGATATCTTTGGCTTGATCTTGTGGAATATCATATTTTAATGCTTCTTCAAGAGGTGTTGATGATTCACTGTCCCTGTAAAAATTCTTCCTTATGATTCATTTTTTATATGTCTTCACAAGATGTTCCTGATTCACAACTTGTGTAGAAGCCTTCTTCATGACCCATTTCTAATCTATCTCTAGATTTTTATTTATCTTGATCATGTGTACAAATGTAAAGAGTAGGAGACTCTTATTCCTTGGTAATGATATCAAGAGTATAAGACTCTTATTTTGAATGAAGATCATCTGTGTGTCCATCCAAAGAAAACATCTCATGGGTAGATGGATGAATATGTGCTATATGGATATGATCATCATTTGTGACATCTTGTATAGATATTAGAGTTTCCATTAGATCATTGTAGTATCTTGGAGATATGAATTATTGATCTTGAATGACTTTGAAATTTCTTTTGACATGCGTTGGATTAATTTCTTGACATGGGTCAGTTTCAAAGGATGAATTATTTATAAAGGGTTATTAGATGTCATCATTAGACATGGGAAGTTGCTCAATATCCTCTTGATATTTGGGTGGACTTAGGTCAAATTTTGAGTTGTGGATTCCTTCAGTATCTATAACCATGAGCTCAAAGGATGTCAATATGTCTTGGGAAGGACGATTGCTAGAATTTGGTGAAAGATGTTGATCATGCTTTGGAATTAATTATTGAGATATGTCCTCTAACTCATAAGGTGATGTAGAGACTTTTTCAATATGATCATTGGTCGATGGATCATAGATTATGTTGAAATGGAATCAAATAATTCAACACTCCTTGAAATAGATCACTGAAAAGTGGCTCTTAATGTTGTACCACTAAAAAATGGACCCTTCCCATTTTCATGGTATTTTAGGCATTTTTTCATAGTGTTGGAGCTATGTTGCTTTGATTTTATGATATATCTTGGCTTGAACATGCTTATTTTGGTGATAAAATTCAAAGAGCGACATCTTGTGAAGGTGTTGTGAAGTGTTGTAAGACATTTCTACATTCTTCTACACTCTATTTAATGCAATTCACCTAAAAACTACCTTTTTACACATCAAAAAGTCCTATTTTGAAGTTTTGCAAAGTCTTGTAACAAGATTTCACATTTTTCTAGGCATATTTTCACTATTTACACCCTTCTCATGCTTTATTTTATCTTTTATGCCATCATATGCTTATATTAAGTGTATTTTTGGGTCCTATCCCGACAAACAACATTAAATATGACATTTTTCTTGACACTTGGCTATGGGTCCTAGGTCAAAATCATTTTCCAAGGGTGGTGAATGAGTCCTCCTTGGTCCTAACTTCAAAAAATTTCAAAAATTTATTTCAAGATTTTACTCAAATTCACTTCATGTCCGCTTGTGATGAGCTATGGATGGATAGTAAGGCACAACATTTATATAAATATGTGATTTTAACCTCATTTTAAATCTCCCATTCACTCTTTCATTCAAGCATTCATATTCAAGCAATCTTCAAGCAATCAAGCATCTTGCATCATCAACTCAATCACTTTCAAGCACTTTGGAGCAGCCATTGACATCACTTCAGATTTGCATATTCAAGGATGTGGTAATTTTTTAATAATTTCATGTTATTCATTATCATTTTTGTTGCATGTCATTCATTTCTATTGGGTTTGATTACCAAAGTGGGTTTTGACCAAGGAAAAACCCTATTCACTAACCCTCCAACATTTTTCCCCTTTTCATGTGTCTTTGTAGCCTTTATTTTGCAGATTTGGCAGGTTTATAGGTGTTGAAAAGTGGATTTCAAGTCAATTATGCTCTTCAAATCAATTCATCATCTATTCAAGCAATTTGAGTGACTTTCAACCCATTTTCTACAGAATTGACCCCGATAACTTGATATTCATTCATTTCTAGATCTAGAGAAGCAGTGTTGACCTTTGAATTTTAAAGAATCTTGTGGATAACTGATTTGTCACCCTTGGTGAATGAGTTCCACTAAAATATGAAAATCTACATTTTGTTAGAAATCAACTCCCAACTGTCAGAAATCAGATTACAACACTTTTTCACTAGTCGAAGGATTGATTCACCACCCTCGGCGAATGAGTCCCACTGTGAAAAATCAAAATAATTCATCAGCATTCCATACATTCTAGAAAACTCATACATTATCTAGGTGCACTAACATTTGATCCTGTACTTTTTGTTTTGCATATTTCTTTCTATTTCTTCATATTTCATAGTAGTTTGCATATCACACTGTGTTTTCAAAAAGAGCATAAAATGCATCTTTGCATTCATCTTAGAACATTTTAATCAATAAATTTCACTTATATTAGTTCATTTACATCATATTAGATTGCATACATCCTAATTTGAATGAAGCATATGCATCTTAGAACCCCTAATCTCTCTCTTTCTAGGTGAAAAATCTTAGGAAGAGAGCAAGCATTTTGGGTTCCTAAAATCTATGGTTCAGATGTATGGTGAGTTGATCATTGGGTGGGGTAGAAAAATATTCAATGTGCTCATTAATGGAGTGATCTTGAACATTTTTTTCAACAATTTTGGCAAAGAGATTGTGAATGTCTTCAACCATAGGGTCAGGTGATGTTGACATTTCTTGAATTAGATCATTGTTGGGTATTATTGGTGGATTTTGATCATGATTGAAAATTGACTCTTGATATACATTGATTTGATCTTTGGATGAGGTAGAAACATCTTTGAGGTGCTCATTGATGGATAGATCTTGATCATTTTTTTCAACAATTGTGGTGGGGATATTGTCAATGCTATTGCTAGTGGTTGAGTCCTAATCATTGTCCCCAATAGTTATTATTTTTTCATCAATAAGGTCTTGGACGATATTTTTGATTCGAATAAAATTTGACATTGTGTTCCCCTTTACTTTGTGAAAGTCACAAAGGTGCTTCTCATTATACCCTAGTGGTTTAACTAGGGGTTCTTGATAATTCTTATAAATGGGGAGTTTGATGATATTTTCTTGTACCAATTGTTGCATGACTGATTTGATTGGTCTCCCAAGTGGTGTGTATTTTTTTTTGTTACCTTGTGATGATTGATCTTGGAGATGTGGAGGTTTGGTTTGTTGTTGATGTTGTTGATCTTGATATCTGACTTCTTGACATTGGAGATATTGTTCTTGATGTGGTTGTGGACACAACTCAATGCTTTGATGACATGGTTTAACATATGGAAGAGTGTATTGATTTTGGATTGAAGATGTGTCTTGGTGAAATGAGTCAATTATTTTGGAAAGTGAAGCAATTTCATCTTGTAAAATTTGATCTTGAAACCCTTGATATAGTTGATTTAGTTTTTGTTCAAGCATATTTGGAATGTATACTTGTGGTGTTTGTATGGGATCATGGAAAAATTTATTTTGGACAATGTTCTGATTTGGGATGATGTTTAGATTTGGCATTATAGGTTGGAATTAGACATTGTTGTGTTTGGGAATCGCATTTCCTTGATTTAGGTAACTTTTATTTTCCATGTTGTTACCTTGGCTTGGATCAATACATGGAGTGGTTAACATTTTTTTTGGACTTTGAACAACATTTGTATGATTCGTAAACATATCTATCCCAAATTTTTCCAAGTGTGGATTTTAAATGTTCATGTTTGGTAAGCTTGTACTTGGTATATTCACATTTCGCATGTATGGATTTGGTGGGATAATGTTGTTCATTTGAAGACTCATGCATTGATTGTTTGGTTGTTAGATTTGTAGGTTTGGTCTTGGATTTAAATCTACCATTGGGAAAGGTGTTCCAAACTTTTGACTAGGCATACTCACATTTGGTGTACCATTGAGTTTTGTAGGAGATAATGATCCCATGTATGGATTGTATAAATGTGAGTTTTAATAATCAATTGGCATTGTACTACTTTGATAGTTTGGTTGACTTAGATCACTCATGATATATGGAGAAAGTTTATATTCCATGTTCTTCTTATGTTTTGACCTTGTTGCAAAAGTGAACCTCTATGTTGTTTAGGACCAATGATGAGATGAAGGATGTGGGGGCTAAATGATATGGGTGTTGAATTTTTAGGAACTTTAGATCAATGCTTGACTTAGGGTTTAATTTTGATTGGTTTGATTGGATAATGAACTTGTAATCCCTAAGATTTTAGATGTTAACTTAGGATGAACTTTTTCAAAGAAGTGATTATTTAACTAAGTGTGTGAGGAAGGATTCATCCAAACACACCTAACTAAACAAATTATTTTTATTTGGTTTAAGGATGTACCAAAGTGTAGATAATGATGTTTCCAAAGCTCTAAAGTTGTTTGTGAGATGGAGATGATAAATGTTTGGATGAATGAAGTGTTTGCTTTGATCTTAAATGAACCTAAGGAGAACCTTGTTTATAAGACCAAGATAGTCAAGAACATGCTTTTCTCTAAGAGTAGTTCAAACCAAAAGACCAATGTTTGCATGAAAACCATATGACCAAAAAGATGCCAAGCACATGTGTGGGGTCTAATGTTTTCTTAACTTTTCTCAGTGACTTCTTATTACCACAAACACAGTCTTGATTAGGTTTTGAACTATATTTCTAATGTCTTAACTTCTTCTCATATCCAAAGTACATTATGTGGAACTTCAATAAAATCAAGGAAAAAGTTACCTAGATTTTTTACTTTAGCAAGAAAATTGAGATAAAAATCAAAATGTTTAGAAACCTCTAAGGATATAATCCCTAGGGAAAGCAATAAAACTTTAATTTTTTCAAAGATATTTTCTTCCTAAAGGGTTTGAAATTTGATGCCCATGTTGAATGCTTGTTTTCCCAATGCTTACGAACAAGCAAAGTGTTTTGTTTCCAAGAACATGCACAACCCTATGGCTATGAAAGATTGTATTTTTTGAATCCTCACTTGGAAAAGTTCAACTACTCCTAATTTTAGCGAATGGTTAGATGCTTGACCACACAGGATCCCCCTTATAGTGCACTTGCTTCTCAGGTCAGCCAAGCATCAATACCCATTAATCTCCCATGGCATACTTTCCATTTCTACTAAAAGCAATAAAAGTGTGGGGCGGCTTTAGAACAACCATTCTTCCACCAACAAATAGATCAAAAACATTTGAATTTTGATCGAGACAGTTTATTCTTTGATACAACACAACAAGTGCATCACTTCAAAGAGGGGCAAAATGTAGACACGTACAATGTACTGATTGATGCTACACATTTGATCCTAATTGTACTAACACCATTTCATCCTAAATCATTCCTCGGTCTAACCATTTAATCAAATACCCTTATTTGATTGAATTCATCAATTTTCCTCCCTTAATTAAATAAATAATTTATCTAATTAAGTCTTTCTCTTTTGTTAATTAAATTAATCAATCTGATTTAATTAACCCCATATCTCTATTTAATTAAATAATTCATTTTATTTAATTAAATCTCTAAGGTCGTCTTATTAAATTAAATAAATTAAACCTTATTTGATTTAATCTAACAATCATCCCCTTTAGTTGAATAAATCAAAATATTTATTTTAAAACTAAGCTTAAATCATTTTCCTCCTAACTTTTATTTATTTAAAAGATAAAATCTAAGTCAAAATTATCAAATCACCTAATCTCCTCTTATTTAATCAAATCCTAATTAAACCTAATCTTAATCCATGTCCCATCCTCTAGCTTTTGCCACTTGCACATGAAAATACATTTAATTCATTTATTAAATCTCTATTTTCTCTCAACTTGGCATCTTTTGAGGAATATTCTTCCAAATTTGAAATTCATCCAAGTGGATTTGTCCTTCCAACAAGACATTTATTCCTTCTTTCATGTCCTTAATGGATTAAGCCAAGTGGCATTTAAGACATTTTTTTCCCTCTTACATGTCATTTCACTATTTTTAAATTCCACCTAATTGCATTTATGGGCACATTCATCAAAATGTGCACATCCTTTTCCCATTCACCTCTTGACAAGTGCCATTTGGCCATTGGTTGAAGGTTAGTCCCACATTGCTTCATTTTGGGAATTTTTCCATCTTGTCTTTCTATAAATAAGACGTTTCTCTCCTCATTTGATCATCCACAATTTGAATAAACTTACTATACTCAATTTCATCTTCAATCACATTCATATTCATCCATTTTTACCAAAGTCTTATCTAGGTTATGTAGATTTTTAATCATGGAGCTTAAGTGAATCTTCAACAAAGTGGATCAACCTTCATCACTCATCAACATTGCATCATAGGAGTTGGGAAAGAGCCAAGTTTCACATCAAATTGGCACCAATTCCCCCATGGGATCAAGAGTTTGCTTGCTTAATTAAGATTTTATTACTTTTTCATTGTGTTCTTCATTTTATTTCATAATTTGAGCTTTGCTAATGGATTTCATGGGGAATCTTGATTCTCACTTGAATTTGATCTAACTATGTGTTTGTTTAATATTGTGTTTTGCAGGTGCTAAGGTTGGGGTTCAAGAGACAATTTCTTCCCTTCTTGTCGGAATAATCCTCATGATATTGGCCTTTGTTCAAATATCCATACTTATATCCCGGGTGGAAGTCGCTTGGCCTTAGTGTGTTCCCAATTGGGTCATTCCCTTGGGTGATTAATTTTTCCCACAAGGTAGGCCCTCTAAGATAAACAAAATCAAGCAAACATATTTGTAACTCAATCAATCTTTGTTGCAAACCAAAGAGAGAGAATGTACGCAATATGCTCCACTGACACTTGTAATATTTGCTCAATTTTAAAATCCAAACTGAAGTGTGTGGGTAATTACTTACACAACTTAATGTCACCAAAAGGCCTTTTGATTCTCAAGATCGTCGTAAGGCACGAGAGAAGTGAATACATCCTTTTAATGATATTACTTTGAGTAAGTAATTACAAAACAAAGAAGAACTTGTTCATTTTAAATCTACAAAGCAATCATTTGATTCTTTTTAGTTCACCAAAATGAAATATGGAAATTTCCTTGTTCAATTGTTAATCCCCAAACCAAATCTAGTGAGTTTTTCCTAAAGTTCCTTTTAAGCCCTTTGTAGTGAAAATTGAAATGTTCTTTTTAGAGCCAAAAGTAAATTTAGTATATCCTAAGCACATGAAAGATAACAAAATTTTAAGAGAGATTATTAATTCTCTAAGAGTGTTAAACAAACACTAAAGTGTTCAAAACACTTGATGTAATGAGAGAATGATGTCATAATGCCTCTTTCAACCTTGTTTTTCTCCTTCACCTTGATTAGACCAACCTACCAAAAATAAGTTAGAACTGCAAAACAAAGGTTAGGAAAGCAATTAATAACCTTGATAATCAAAATTAAAAAAGGCACATGCCATAAAAAAATTAAAATTTCACTTTGTTCTTTACTCCAACGGTGGAGTCTCCACAGGCGGTGCAGTTTGAGGGACCCAGTGGCACTGTATAGCGTTGCTAATTTTGCAAGCCTCGCTCTACAGCAAAATAGAGAGTATGATTGTGTTAAAGTTTTTCCCAGCAGTGTCGTTTGAAATTTGAGAATTCCAACACGTGAGAATGGAACCAACGGTGCAATTAGGAATTTTGAAATCTGGGTAGAAAAGATAGAGTAACACAATTTGGAGTTTGTAGCGGTGTTGTATGGCACCAGTGGAATGATAGAGATGCTATATAGTGCTGTTGAACTGATAGTAGTGCATTTTCTTGTAGACACAAAAAATAGAGAAAAAACACAGATTTTTTGTTAAACAACATGATTTAAACTTGAGATTTTCCCTCCTTCTAGTGCCAAAATGTGAGAGATCAACTTGTAATTTCTAACAATAAATAAAATATTCAAATTAGCAATTGTTAGAACTCAAATAAACCACTTGCTATAAAATTCATTTGAACACAAGAATAATGGAAACAAAGCACAAAAGCAAGCAAAACACAATGAAAAATTATTCAAAAGATCAAAACAACATCTTATAGGGGGATTGGTGCTTCTTTGATGTGGAAAGAAGCCCTTTCCCAATCCCTTGATAAGCTCTTGATGATGGAGACGTGTGATTCTTGACTATAATGAAATTGCTATAGATTGTGGATGCAAGTTGACCCCCCAAATTAGTAAAAGACCTCTCCATTTACAAGAAAAAAGGATGGAAGAATGTAAGCCATGGAGGATGTGGGATAAAACATGAACCAATGAAAATATGCCACTTGTCAAAATGTGAGAGGATGAAGGTTGAGCAAATTTTGATCAATGTGCAAGTTTGAAATTTGAATTTGATGAAATTAGGAGGGGTGAAAGCTTAGTTAAATGCCAAGTTTGACTTGTGTAAGAGACATGTAAAAGACATTTAAGAGCTCTTAAATGCTTTGTTGGAGGACAACACACTTGGGAGGGAAAATTCAAATTTGGGGAATATTCCCTCTTGATGCCTTTTTTGAATGAAAAATAAGTTTTAATAAATCAATTAAATTGATTTTTTTGCACAAGTTGTAAAATCTAGAGGATTGAAGTGATTAGGATTCTGGATTAATCATGGTTTGATTAATTTAAGTGAAGATTAGATGATTTTTACTTTTGACTTAGATACTTAGATTTATTTAAATCAAATGGGAGGAAATTGATGCATTAGTAATTTAATTAAATAAATTTGATTTATTTAATTAAATCAAGAACATTTGAAGATAATTAAATAAAATTAATTTATTTAATTTAAGGAGGATGAATTAGAATTTAATTAAACAAAATATGATTTATTTAATTAAAGAGGGAAAATGATGAATTTTAATCAGATGAAGATGATTAAAATGGTTAGTAGAGGGATGATTAAGGACAATGAAATTAGTCAATCTGGGTTATATGCGTGCATATTTTACATGTCTACACAATTGAATGCAATTTAGGGAAGATAAATGTGAAATGTACCTCTCTTTCAGTTTGAAAACTCTTTAGCTCCATCAACTTGAACAAGTAACAAAAATGGGTAACATTTCTGGCAACATCTTCTATATGTTTTCTTGCTAAACATTAAGACCAATTTCCTAGGCTATTCATTAGGCATGGGGTCACTCAGAAACTCAAAAAAAATCTAAAAGCAACTTGATTCAATGTTGTAACTCAACAAAAATGACTCAAAACACCTTGGAAACTTATTGAAAACTAAAACTATAGAAGGAAGACTATCTAATTATGTTGAAAAGAACTTAGGGAAATTTAAAACAACCAAACTAAGGTGCAACAACACTTATTGAAATAAAAAAATTTAAACTAGCAAAAGTGGTATAGATCAAACCTCAAAGCAATGCTTGAGGTGTATCCCATTGACTGGGATAGGTAGAATCTCTCCATCCATCTTTGACAACTGGAATGCATTGTGCTCCTTGCATTTTGTGATAACAAATGGGCCACTCTAGAAGCTGTCAAACTTCATGTCCTTTCTTGGCCTGCTTTTCAACTCATCCCATTTGAGTACAACATCACCCTCTATGAAAAATCTGGCAGTTGTCTTCTTATCAAAAACTCTTTTAGTTTGGAGTTGATGATACTCCAAAGACTTCATAGCTTTGTTTCTTGTCTCTTCCAACCCCATGAGCTAAGCGTATATAACTACCAATGGGTCGTGTTCTTCAAACATTTCCAACTGATGCATAATATCAAGCGCTGGCATCTCTACAGACAAAGGCGATTTGGCTTCCTTTCCATAAACTAGTACATGTGGAGAATTTCTAATAGACTGTTTGGGAGTTATCCTATCTACCCATAACCCAGATTTCAACTTGGTGTGTTAAGCTCTCTAATTATCCTCCATCATTCTTTTAATGATTCTGATCAAGTTTTTATTTGTCCTTTCAGCCAAACCATTACCTTGAGGGTAATAGTTAGAAGATTTATTCAAATATATGCCATTCTTAACTACCCAATATGTAACTCTTAATCCAACAAGTGCAAGTGTATTATCTAAAATAATTGATTCTAGAACACCAAACCTGATTACCAAATCATTATAAAAGCTTAAGACAATACTCTCATTGGCTTCTTTCAAAGCAATGCCTCAGTCCACCTTGTGAAATAATCAGTAGCAGTAAGTAGCCACTTGTGACCTGCACTGGAAGGTGGGTTTATGGGTCCAATAAATTCAATGCCCCATCTCATGAAGGGTTGTTCCACTTGAATTCGCTAAAAAGGTAATGTTGGAAGCTTTTCTTTTACTACAAAAATTGTGCACTTTACACATTTTTTGACTCGTGTATGGGCATCTTTAAACATGGTTGGCCAATAATAGCCAACTCTCATATAATTTTACATGCAGTTGTTCTTGGGGAATAATAACCACCTACAGTTCCATCATGAAACTCATGAAGCACTTTATCGATCTAATCCTGATCAATACATCTCAATAGAACACCATTTAGATCTTTTCTAAACATACCATTATCTATCAGCACATATGGTATAGATTGCAATTTAAAATATCTTCTTTTAGCTCTGTCTAAACCTGGTGGACATTCACCAGTCTGCAGAAAGTGAGTCATATCATGCACCCAGCCTACTGCTAATGCAAGTGCAACATTTTGATCTTGATCATTAGTGACTAGAACGACCTTTGTTTCTATATTTCCTTCATTTTATGGTGTTGAAGCAAGCTACTCACTCTAGAGTTCTTTACCTCTTACAAGTTTTGTGATTTTGAGATCAACATCAAATTCCATGAATTTAGTGATCCATCTAGCTCTCTTTTCATTGAGATCTTTACTCAACATGAAATTCTTCACACTTGGGTGGGAAACCATAAAATGCACCTTATTGTTGGAAATAAAAGGTTTTAAATTTTTCAAACTTCTGATTACAACCAAAACATTTTTTCCACAAATGAATACCCATACTCATAATCTGCCAAACCTTGGCTAAAAAAGGAAATCGGTTGCTCTAAGCCTTCATTATTTTGTTGTACAAGCATTGTAGAAACAAAATATATACTGCCTAATGCATACAAAATAAATACATTTGAGAAATATGGGTTTACTAGTGTGGGAGCTAATGCTAAAGCCTCCTTAATGGCTTCAAAACTACGTCTAGTCCAACTGAAAGCTACATTCTTTTTTAACATAGTATTCAATGGTCTCAAAATGTTTGCAACATCTGGAATAAGTCTTCTCAAAAAGTTAATTCTACCAAGGAAGCTTTGTAGCCCCTTTTTGTGATTGGGAAAAGGTAGCTCTAATATGGCTTTGACTCTCTTAGGATCAATAGTAATTCCCTGTTTTGACACTATGTGTCCTAACAGTTTACCCTACATCTTTCAAATATTTGTTTTAAATTCAGCAAATGTTCATCAACATTTTTTGAGAATACTGTTACATCATCTAGATAAATGAGCACAATTTTGTTAATTAAACCTTGAAACCCCATGTCCATAGCCCTTTAAAAAGTGTCTCCAGTGTTGGAAAAGACAAAATGCATTCTCTTGTAGGCCATAGTGCCCCATTTTGTTGTAAATGCAGGCTTGTATTGGTCCTCTTCTTTGACCAATACCTTGTTATAACTAGAATATCCATCAAGCAAGGAAGATCTCTCTGAACTAGCAACAACTTGAAGGATCTGCTCCATGGAGGGTAGTGGGTAATGATCCTTCAAAGATGCCCTATTAAGATCTCTAAAATCCACGCAAAGCCTAATCTCCCCATTTTTCTTTCTAACTAGAACAAGGTTAGAAACTCAAGAGGTGTGTTCAATTGGAAATAAAATTCCTCCTTCAACCAACTTGGTGAATTCCTTAATCATGAAGGGATCCAGTTTTGGATTTAAAGGACTTTGTTTTTGTCTTATAGGCTTTGCGTTGGGTTCTAGTTCTATTATATGGTGAGCAATTTTAGGATCAAATCCCTTTAAATCAAAGTAATCCCAAGAAAAAACATCCTAAAATCCATGGCATAAATCAATGAAAGCATGTCTATTTGATTGTGAATAGATTTTTCCTATCCTAAGAAGCTTACCCTTAAAAATCTTCAGCTCTTCATAATGCTCCTCTTTAATCTAAATGTTGGTTTTGTTCCTTTTCAGTTGGTCATCAGAACTAAAAATAGACTCTAATGTAACCAAGCCTTTGGGCAGCTTATTTGTCCTCAGTTGGATAATCTAATCCTCATATTGTTGTTGTAACTTCTCTTGATTCACCACAAAAAATTGGTCCTCTTCAAGAAGAAAACTTAATACCTACTCATCACTTTCAAAGACTTTCTAGTGAACATTGTTGTCAGGAATAGAGGCCCTAACAACTATTTTAACATGTTATACCTTCTCTTTTCTAATCTCATTGGGTATGTCAAACTGAGCACCAATTGTAACCAATCTATTTGTGTGCTTATTTTGACTCCTAGGGATTGAAATCAGATTGAAGACATCAAACTCCTCTATCATATCCCATACTCTATGCTTATAAGATTTCAAAACATCAATTTTTGTCACATTTAACCCTCTCACCTGATTAAAAATTAGTTCATTGTCCCCAAATACCTGGAAGTAGCTTATTCCTCTTCTCCTTTCCCATTGTAAGCCCTGGATTAGTCCTTCATACTCACCAGTATTGTTAGAATAGGAAAAAACAAATCTGAAAGAAACATAATATTTGTCACCTTAAAGAGAGACCAACATTGCACCTCCACCAGCACAATTTCTGCTTCTGAAGCCATCAAAATACATCTTCCATAGTTCATCTTGTGATAATTTTTGTTCTTCCTTATTTTCAAGGTTTGCAATCTTTTCTTCGATTTCATGCAACACATGGGTATGCACAGGATCATCATGGAAAAAACAAGCCTTGAAGTGGCAAAAAAATTAGAAAAACTAGAGTTAGGAAACTTGACATAAAAATTTGAATAAGTTATCTATATTATTTTAAAAATATGTAAGAATAGAATCTGTAGAAAATTGAATGTAGTTTATAAACTACTAGATTTGTTTAAAAAAATAAAAATATATTTGGTGAAAATTTGAAATTTCAATGCAATAGTACTTAAATTTCATGGAAAAAATAAGAAGTAGGTGTCTATCTGACCACCCTAACCACAATAAAAATGATAATACTTTTTTTATAATATTTTAGATATTAGTAGAGGACTCATGTCTCGATGTGATGCATATTTTTTTGTTATTTTTTTCCAAGTAAATAATTAATTATGAATTTTTTCTTACAACTTTTAAAAAATATAAAAACTCATATGTCTGACCACCTTAACTTGGTTAAAAATTGATGATATTCAATTTTTCTTTTTTTAATCCTATATTATGTGAAATGTGACACATTTTTTGGATTCAAAAAATGTGACACTGTTTGAAAGCTATAGATGTTTTTCAATCAGCCTATCAATGAGGACTTTAGTTGTAATTTGAATAGAAAATGAATAATAATTACTTATTAAATTCAAATTAAAGCATAATTTATATTGGTGGAAACTTGAGAATCTCCTTTAAAAACCCTTTTCATTTCATCAATTTTGGGTTAAAAAAAAGTCGTTAGCCACATACCCATCATATTGCCACTTTTTGGCCCATCATGATCTTGCACATACCCACATAAATACCCAAACCAACATCCTGAATAAGTTCATTTGGATTATCCACTATATTTTTTGTTTCCTACTCATTTAGCATCACCTCTTGTATACTTTCAGCTTGCAGCTTCTGAGTTACAGCAAGCTGATGAGTTGCAGCAAGCTTACTATCTTCAAAAAACAACACAGATAACATTAACTACACTTGGTACATAAGGTTCAATGTGATCCTTCACCAATGAATCTAATTTTATTGTCACTTTTGTTCCATACCTAGTCCTAAAAATCATATGGGACCAATCATAAGATAGATAACCTCCAATCTTTGTAGTGAAGTCCCTTGATAAACACAGGGCAAAGAATGGAGGTAAATCAATGATGAAGACATCTTGGGGAATTGAAAAATTCGGACATGCATGCAATGTGAGACCCAAATCTTTAATAACACCAACAATGTTAACTATTGTCCCATCTTACTGGAGTACTCCTTTCTCAAGGGGCTAGCACTTCATTCCTAATTGGTTTGCAATCTTTTTTGGCATTACTGAACTACTGGCTCTGCTATCAACCATACAATTATGTACCATTTTGTCTCCTACAATCAATGTCACATAGAAAGGAGGGGGTTTAATATCTTTTTTTTGTTCTTCACTTGGTTGTTTATTACTATCTTGGGGTATATTTGTGAAAACAACCTTAACTATATCAATTGAGGCATCACTAGACATTGTCTTTTCAATCAAAGCAGATTGTAATAACTCCTTTTGGCCTGGGATTGCAAAAGAGTCCCACATAAACATTGTGACACTCATTTTTTTCATGTTTTCAATAATATTGAAGGGGGGAACATAATTTACCTTATGTTATAGCCTTGCAGCAACGGGTTTTGTTTGCACGTGAGATTGCTCCTTGGCAGTAACCTGTGTACTTTGCAAAATGTGGGGTACTTATGATGTATATGGTTCTACAAATCCTTTTCCTTTATTAACTAACTATTCAAGCTAAAAAGCCCTTTTCATGGCTCTTATGTTTGCTGCAATGAGAGAATCATCATTGGATGCTCCACATAATTCTTCACCCTGTCAATTTAGAAAGATAGCATCACTTGTAGATTGACCTTGCTATTGTAGGGATACATTGTTGGGTTCATTAGGTTGTGAAATTGAAGCATTCTACACCATTAATGCTTGATTGATGATTCCATTTGAAAAAGTGGTATGGTTATGAGGTTGATTGTAAGGATAAAACCATTCATAATTTGCTTCTAGATTGTTTTGAATAGGAACAAGCTCCTTAACAACACTAATTGGAGCTGGGTTATATGATTAAAATGGTCTTGGATTGAAATTCTATCTTTTCCCCTAATAATTTCCTTGATAAGCCTGTCTATTTCCCTAATATTATTGCCCTTGACCTTGAGTTTGTTGAAAAGGCTACCTATTTTGAGATTGTTGCTTCTCTTTATTCACTAGTTTGTTTCCAAAAGTCTGTAATAGGCTATTGACCTCCTGCAACTCTTGAGATGAGCTTGGGACAATAGTTCATTGATTAACAATAGGTTGGGTAGCTTCTAGTAATCTTGTTACAGGTGGTAAAGGTGCAAAAGGTGGAATTTGTAAAGGCATGGAAGGTTGAATTTCTGGGAAAATTGGCATTATGGGTCTAGGAGCTATCCTTCCAGCCTAAATAAGGTTGTTTTTAGCCCTAATAGCTATATCATATGCTTGAGGCAATGTGTTCCAACCCATGTATTGAATTATGACAACAATTTCACTATGTAAAGCCCTTAAATAATACAGGAAAGCATAATCAGGAGAAGGCCTTACTATTTCAAGTATTCTAAACTATGTTTTCCAAAAATGAAAATTAAAATCAGTCATTTTCTCCCGAGGAGCCCTTTTGATGGTTACAAGTAAGCTATTCAACCAATGACAAGTGGTCTGATTTATCCTAAAATTATGTGTAACTTATCTCCTAATTCATCCCAAGTTGCAATAGACCCAACTTGTAGACCCCTAAACCAAAAAAAAACCTTACCTTTAAATGAAGTTGCAAGTAATCTAACAGCTACATTCTCCTGGGTTATATAATGAACCCCACATAGAGATGCTACACCTCTTATATGTTCAATAAGGGTTGTTTGATATTATCTTATAAAAAATGGTAAACTTTTCAAGGAAACTATAAGAATTTCATCATGTTGAGCCAAATTCAATGGATCTCCTCCATTAAATGGAACAAAAGGCTAACTCCTAGCCATTTGCACAGCTAGAGGTTGATTAACTTGAGTTGAAACAATAGGGATTAAAGTTGTAGGTACAACTGAAATCGCTATTAAAGCTGCTCTGAAACTTGGTGGGGTTGATTGAACCCTCTTTGAGATAGAAGCTCTTTCTACATAATTATTCTTCCTTCTAGATGGAGACAATTGTAAATACTCAAAGGAATGTGAACTCCTTGTTTGAATCTTTTTGATAAAAAAAAACAGCACTGGTTTTTCTTATTTTGTTCTTAGTGGAAGTTGCTATAAATGCAAAAAACTGCCTCAAAATATTGGCAGCATATCAAAACCAACAATGACTTATAATTTTATAAACTATATGATTTGGTAGTCCCATTGGGCATGCAAAAACTATTATCACTATGATTTGCACCCTAGCTGAATCTTAACACAGCTAATCATGTGAAACATGGGAACTTTTCTAAGGCTGTGGGTCACCTATAGTAGAAAAGGACCTCCAGAGAAAGTTGGTTCTCTATTGGATATCACCTAAACTACTCTACTAAACTACCAGAGGAAAAGGATAGAAATAACTAACACAAAATAAATGTCTAATAATGAAAACTAAAGGTGATACACCAGATTATACAAAGGATTTGAAATTCAGAAAAACACACTTTCTTTTCAATGACTGAAAATAAAACATGCACAACTTTTTTTGTAGGCTTATGCATAAGTGTTTTGAAAAAGGGCTTGTATGCATTTAACTTTCAAAAAGAAAGGACACCTTCACATTCTAAAGGCTAGATGCAACTTAAAACGCTGATTTTAACCTGCACAGGCATACTTTTGCAGAAAAGGAAAAAAAATATGAGACAAAACTACAAGTGAAAATACCTCACAAGTAATTTCATCAATCACTTGATAACCACTATACTACAAGAAAAAGAAGACACAAACTTCAAAAATTGATATCCAAGGTCCTTTCTGAATTCATTCCCCAAAAATGTGTTACAGAAGCTTGCAAGAAGTTTCACAATGGAATAAAAAATCACTAAGTCTTTACCTACATCAAAAGAACTAACTCCCAAAAGAGTTACAAGAGTGAATAATACTCAACTCCAAGTAGTTGCACCAAGATAGGAGCTAGCAACTAACTTGGTTTGGATCCACCAAAAGAGCCTAAAATTAAGTCATTAGATTCCCCCCAAAACTGTGGATCCAACATGTGGGAAAAGTGGTTTTGACCATGCCAAACATCTAGGCAGGCAAAACCACTTGTAGATTCCTGCAACACCTCTAAAAATATGCATAAATGATACTATATGCAAGGGTACATGTCTCTAAACTACTTCAACTACTCCAATATGATTACAACTTCATAAATTCAAGCATAACTCTCCTCCTCATACATTAAAAACCTCTCAAGTTGTTTTTCTTTGCATTAAAAATAGTATTTTTAAATCAAGCGATTTATATAGATCACTTAATTAAAATACTTTCTAGAACCCCAATTCTAGACCTTCATAAATACAAGAAACAAACACAATATTAGATCAAATGCAAGTATGAATCAAGATTCCCCATGAAATTCATCTACAATGCTAAAAAAGGAAAGAAATTGAAGAACAAATAAAATCTAATATAATTGAAATCATATTTGAACAAGCAAACCCTCAATCCCATGGGGGAATTGGTCCCAATTTGATGTGAAAATTGTCCCTTTCCCAACTCCTATGCAAGCTTGATGAAGATTTGATGATGATTGAAGTGACTTGATGAAATTTTGGCATAACCTTGCTATGAAACCATGAAAATGATGAACACTTGATATTAAATGGATAAAATTAGCTCTCAATGTGGAGAGAGTAACTTTTCTCTAAGTTCTGGATCGAAAATGAGAAGAAAATCCTTCTATTTATAGAAAATCAAGATGGAGGAATGAGTAAAATGAAGCAATGTGGGATCATTCAACATCTAATGGGAAAGTGCCACTTGTAAAGATGTGAATGGAGGAAGCTTGAGCACATTTTGATGAATGCGCACAATAAATGTTATTAGGTGGAATTTCAAATTTGTGAAATGACTTCTTAGAGGGAGAAAAGAATTAATTAAATGCCACTTGGCTCAATGCACAAGGACATGTAAGAGGGAATGAATGTCTTGTTGGAAGGACAAATCCATTTGGAGGGATTTTCAAACTTGGAGGAATATTCCCCTAAAGATGTCATTTGAGAGAAAAAGGAATTTAATAAATTAATTAAATGTATTTTCATGTGCAAGTGGCAATATCTAGAGGATTTAGATGAT
This sequence comes from Sequoia sempervirens, assembly GCA_007258455.2. NCBI lineage: Eukaryota > Viridiplantae > Streptophyta > Pinopsida > Cupressales > Cupressaceae > Sequoia > Sequoia sempervirens. Next base: position 6,867,963 of record VDFB02128519.1, on the reverse strand, counting down.
TAGGATTAAATTAATCAAGATTTAATTAATTTAATGAGGGATTAGATGATGTGACAATTTGATCTAGATTTTTGGGTTGATTCAAATCAAAATTGAAAAGAATGTGATTTAGATTTAACTAAATTTAAAGGATTTTTATTTATTTTTATTAAAGAGGATGATGTCATATTAAATCAAATAAGGTTTATTTTATTTTATTTAATAGGATGACTTTAGAGATTTGATCAAATAAAATGAATTATTTAATTAAATAGACAAAGGAGTGTTAATCGAATAACATTGATTTATTTAATTAACAAGAGAAAATGACTTAATAAGATAAATGATGATTTATTTAATTAAGGGACAAAGAGTCATGTTTGGCTAAGAAGATGATTCAGGATGAAATGATGTTAGAAACTAGGATCAAGTGTGTTAGTATACTTTCCATGTCTACATTTTCCCCCTCTTTGAAGCAAAGTACTTGCTACGTTAGTTCAAAGATTAAATTGGCTCAATCAAAATTAAAAAAAAATCTGATTTTCAAAATGGCCCCACTACTGCTCTCGTGAGAGAAAACATGCCGATATATTGCCCCCTCAAGAGATTGGACAAAAATTTGGATTTTTGGGTGATCTTGTGAAAAAGAGGAAAAGTTGTTTGATGGGTTCAAAAGGCTTTGGGATGCCAAAAAATGTGATAAAATGGGACAAAACGATGCAACACGGCCCTTGGTTGGGTGAAAATGGGATTGAGGGACCAAAACCTTAGCTAGGCAGCTAAACGACATCAAAAAACCCTAATTTTTAGGCTTAAATAGGCCTTGAGGGGTCATTTCCAATTTATTTGCATACATATCCCTTTGAGATTTTGCACCTTTGAGCTCTGACCCCTTCGAGAGATGGCACAACAATAGCTTCCCCAACGCATTTTGGATCAAGTATGCACACACCAGAGGCTGGCTAGCACTATACCACCCGTAAGTCAACTTAACTTGACCTCATTTTTTGATTTACTCATGTATTTATTAGCTTAGGGAGTTACTTTTTGCTTAGCGGTCCAATATAGTGGACTTGAAAGTTTGTTTCGATGTCGCACGGCCTTAGACTACACCAAAGTTGTGAATAGCGATGCAACTGCACAGTTTGGAGTTTAGATTCAAACTCCAAACTAAGCTGCATGTGTAAAGTGCACCATAGTGGGCCTCCTTAGCAATTAGGGTTTATCATTAAATTGAGTCATGCTTCAAACTGCAACTCTGTGGTGGAGTTTGAGAGTTTAGGGCTCCTAGCGACACAATTTGGAACTTTCAAACTATGTTGCACCCGCAAACAATGATGCATATGTTGTTTCCGGTATGTCGGGGCAAGTTAGGATCACAATTTTTTATAAAATTTAATGCGGTGACTTTCTTGATGCATTAGGAGGTAGAGATTCTTCATTCATGTGAGCAAAAATCCTCCATACTTGGTAGATTGGTTAGTTTTCCTAAGCGATTATAGGAGCACCTAAGGGCGATTGGCCTCTAGTACATTGTGTATGCACTGCCAGTGAGGACTCACTTAGGTATGATGACAACACTCACTGAGCAATGGCACAACAATATGTCCTCCTTCCACCTTTCGACAGGTGAGGCCACAATTAGACTGGAGGATGTGTGGCACATACTTAGATTTCCCATCCATGAAAAGTGAGTGATATACAATGTGGATTCCAGGAGGGAGGCCTGCTATGATGTGATGGGCCTTGACGAGATTGTCTTTTGTGAGGGCCAGATTGAGTTGGAGCATTACAGGCTTGTCGTGTCTCCTTTCTGTTTGGTTATAAAACCCATTATATTAGGTCTTGTTGCACCAGATTGATGGGGACGATATTTCAGTCCTATATGGTGGCTTTCTTGGGAGTTTATGGTCAGGTGATAGGTATGCTTTGGGTGGGGGCCAGTACTATTGGCCTCTTTGTATCAATATTCACATGAGTTTGCATATGGCGATGGAAGAGCCATCGGAGTTGGAGTGACACTCCTTCATATTTAGGCTTGGGAGCACATCACAATGCTTCGTCTAAGATTTGGTGTTGTTGATATGGAGCCAGATGGTCTAGTTGTTTAGAGGTATAGAGGAGGTGTCTCATTTACACATACTAGACAACATGGGATTCCCCACTAGAGGAGAGTTATGGACGAGATGCGAGCCTTCACATGGCGGCAATATCTTGGATGGCTCACATGGTATGATGATGTGTAGGAGATCTTTTTCACTCGAAATGATAGAATGATGTAGGGAAGGGAGCATAGTATTATTGAGAGGTACCTACCAGGCCACATGCAGAGACAGTTTAGGGAGCCCTAAGATAGGCCTGGTGACCAGTACATGGTGATATTCACACATACTATGAGAGAGACTTCATGGGGCCATTACATTCCAACACAAGAGGTGATTAATTCATTTAGATAGCTAGTGGCTAGGCTTTGGCCATATGATCAGGGTCAAGGCAATTCAGGGACTACCCAGGCCTACTGAGATTGGATCAAGCCACCTCTTTCGCTGATAGTGTTGGGGGTACCATTGACACGTTGCAGGACTAGAGGTAGAGGGGTAGGATGAGGCCAGGGCCAGGGAGGCTAAGGGGATGAAGATGGGGATGGGGACCGAGGCGGAGGCAAGCCAAACCAATAGCCAGATCAAGACAAAGGAGTGCATAATTAGCAGCCAGATCAACAAAGGTAGGATTAGGACTTGAGGCAATAAGATCATGACTAGGGGAGGAAAGATAGGCAAGTGAACTAGCCACCACAGAGAGATTAGGGGGATGCCCAGATTTAGTAGGTATAGGCTCAGGTTGTAGGGCTACATGGAGAAAGTGCTACATTGACGGAAGAGAGAGACTAGTTGTGACAAGAGAGAGATCAGGTTGACTAGCAGAGGTAGGCTGCAGAGCTTAGGGAAGCTTAGGAGATGAGTTGCAAACAACATCTTGAGAGCATGTCCACCTCTTCCTCTGGGAGTTCAGTTTCATTATGTGCATACAGGGAGGTGGTTAGGGAGGCTGATTATTACAGGGACCATTATCATTAGGCCATTTCCCTAAGCATCCTAGGTCTCAGACTTCTCACAATAGATAGGATACAAAGCCCTTGAGGATCATAGAGAGAGTCTGGTGAGGAAAAGGGAAGCCAACAGGTTTAGAGCATTTTTTAAGAAGAGACATGATTCTTTTACACTCCACAGGCTCATTTTTTATAGCCCCATGGGCATTTGTACTTTATGTATTTGATACACACTTGATCCATATTTTGTACCATGACAGTATATTATTTTATGATATATGAGATGTGATGATTCGATGATGTATGTTGTGCTCTATTTGATTTATGCATTATGGATGGATTTTTTTTTCTATATGTGATGGTCTACAGTGATGCAATGCAATGTTTTATGGATGCATTTCTTTTTTTACTATCTTTTTCTATGCACATTTTATGATGATGTATGTATAATGGAAAATGTTATGATATGAAAATTCTTAGACTAACAAATCTATATTATGAACCTAATGGATGATAAAATATATGAGATGCAATATTTTTCTTTTTAGCATTTTTCTCATGTATGATATGGTGATGCACTTATGATGTTATGGTGATGATATGATGTAGTGATATATTTAATGATATATGGAATGATGAATGATGTTTATGGTATGATGACTATGGTATGATAATGCAAATGGAAGATATGTATGCATAGTATGCAATGGATGTTAATGATGCCTATGTATATGATGGACATGATATGCTCTTTATGCAATGGATGTTTTTTATGAGATATATGATATGAGTTTAATGATGCATATGGGATAGTTTCTTTTATGCTTATATAATGAATGCATATGTATGGATTATGAGATGCTTAGAATAACCAATCTATATTATGCAACGATGCATAATATATGATAAATGTTTTCTATATGATATGATATGCATTATGTAGTATGCTGATGGTTTATGGATGCAAGATGGATGCATTGGCGGTAATGATTTGTGATTAACTATCATGGTATCATGTTAGCACGGAAAGAAGATAGAAGAAAGCAAGAGACTCCAATAAGTCACGAGATGATAATGATGATGATCATGATGATGATTTTCTTACCGAGGAGTTGGGATTTTAAAAGGGGAAATTACCTTATGTTTGATAACACACATAGGTACGATGCATCAAGGTATAAAGAACCAAGATGGCATTGGACCTAGTGTGATGGGCTTTGACTTGAAAATTAGATAAGAGTACTCCTATTCACACCTAGCATATGGAACCTTATTTAAAATGTAGTTCAGATATGATAAGCATCTCTGACCAAAATAGAGAAAGGAAATCCTTCCTATGTGGTGAACAAGATATCTAAAACACCCTTTCTATACCCAAAAAAAGAATGCATGACCAAGGTTATATTAGAAGAATATCCAACAAGCATAGAAGATAAAGAGATAATGATTGTTGCCCCATTCCTTTCTCTCTAAATCCCTTTGTTTGGGACATCATCGAGAGGTCATCAAAATGAGCACAAAAAGATAAGTCAAAAGGAAAAGATAAAGTAAACAAACAAGCTAATGTTCTTCAATACTGCTAGCCAATACTAAACTACAGTGATGCCTGATGTTGATGTCCATTGTAGGAAGGATGCATCCTAGAACATGATGATATTAGATGATTGATTTGGGACTGATTGGATGATACGCTATTGACACAAAGAGTTGACTAACTTGTTTATTTACTAACCTAAACTTTAGACTTTGACAATTGAGTTTTCATTTTTGATCTGCTAGACTTGTTTCTGACTGTTTCACCAAAGGTTGAGAGTGATGATTGATTTATTTTGTGTGATGTTTATTGTGGGTGAAAGCAAGATGGGACAAATGTATTTTTCAAATATTTGGATGTTTTGATGTTTTTGAAATATTTTGAGGTTGTTTTTGGTATTTTCAATATTTTATAGATGTTTTGATTTTTTGAGTTTTCAAATGTTTTGGAGTTTTCTGAGATTTTGACCAAGAGACTAACCTATAGAACTATCCTAGGGGCCTTAGGGGCTCATCAAATAGATTAACCTTGCCTACGTTATACACACAAAGACCACATAGTTCAACTAACATAAACTTGATTATTGATGAGATATGAACAAATGGACTATCAGTTTATTATGACAGATTGCTAAAGGCCTAACCTAAGTGTCTCAGGGGAAGATCAAAGATCAACCTTTCCTACGTTCAAAGCTCAAAGACGACATAGTTCGACAAGATGACTCTATTTTTGACTTTTTGATTGACCTTTTGACCTATTTTTGGGATTTTGATATGTTTTGAATGTTTTGGGATTTTTAATTTTCTGATGTTTTTGGATTTTCCATTTTTTTGATGTTTTTGGTTTTTTCTAATTTTAGGATTTCAAGAATATATATGAATTAAATCCTAATGAGAAAATTCCCCCAACATGAAGTAATAGACCACTCCGATAAAGGAAGGACAAACTGACCTTAGGAATGGGTCGAGTAGTACTAGGAGGGATCGTGACATGAACACAAGACCAAGCTATGATGCAGATGCAAATGGGTGATGGATGGAGATATGGGAGTGTGATGGATAGTGGAAGCATAATGGATGAATGATGTAGAACAAGTCATGAAGATCCTTGTGGATGGAAAGTTCTTATTTACTCAAGGCACCTATTTTCCAGGTTTTCACCAAGGTACTTGACCAAAGCACCACCGAATTGGTTTTCACTGGAGGATGATTTTTCTCTTTACTATTTTTTTAATCTATTTTTCTTTTTTTTTGGATTTTTTTCTTTTTTGAATTTTTTGTTGTCATTAGGATGCTTGTTTACAATGCTTTCATCATGGTGACCATTTTTTAGGAAATTTTTTTTTTGGTTCTAGACCTTGCAAGTTTAGGCATAATTTTTTTTGAGATGGGAGTTGTTCATGGGATCCTATAGAGGCTCGCTTTCTAGTGTTGATAACTAATATGCCCCTGACTTGTAACTTGTTGTGATGAGAAATGGTCCTAGACAGTTGGGTTCAAATTTTCCTTTTCCATTTGGGTTTGGGATGTTCTTCTAGTTCACCTTTAGCACAAGTTCTCCAACCTGGAAGGTCATGCTCCGAATCTTCTTGCTATAGTTTTGCTTGATTCAATTATGGTATACCTATAGATGGTTCAAGGCCTCCATTCACCATTTGTCTAGTAGTTCCAGATCGTTTAGTCTTGACACCTGATATTCCTCATCCGTGATGAGATTCTGTAGTGATATTGTCAGTGAAAGGAGCTTGATCTCAATGGGTACTATGCATTTTGATTCCTAGACCACAGAGAAGGGGGTGGCACTTGTGGGTGTGCAGATGTTGGTTCGATAGGCTCAGAGGGTAGGATTTAGTTGGAGATGCTAATCACGACTAGCTTCATTGACCATTTTCTTGAGGATTTTCATAATGGTCTTGTTTGTAGCCTCAGCTTGGCTATTTTCTTGGGGATAATACAGAGTGGAAAAATGATGTTGTATTTTGAATTTGTCGCATATAAGTCACATATATCTTGACTTTTGAACTATGTCCCATTATCTAAGATAATGGCTTGTGGGACACCATAGCGGCATACTAAATAGTTCAAGATGAGCTTCGATATCTACTTTCCAATAATGTAGGTCATTGGTATAGCTTCCACCCACTTTGTGAAGTATTTAGTGGTGGTAATGATAAACTTGTGGCCATTGGACGAGGTGGGGGTGACTTTTCCAATTAAATTGAGCCACCATTGGGAAAAGAGGTAAGGTCTGACAATAAGATGGAGCTCTTGAGCTAGTGCATGGATGAGGTCCCCATGCTACTGACATTGTAGACACCTTCTAACATAGTCATGTGCTTCTCTTTCTAATGTAGGCCAATAATACCCCGTCTTAGCAATTTATTGGCCAAGGTCATACCACTTGAGTGTGAACCACATACACTATTATGTACCTCGATTAAGGTGGTCAATTCCTCCTCAGTTTTTAGACATCGTAACAGGGTTCCTTCTATGCTCCTATGGTAAAGGGTATCTCATAGGATGACAAAAAGAGATGCTTTCTTGACAAATGTTTTCTTAAGGTTTGAGGTTATGTCAGCTAGGAGGAATCCTATTCACAAGTAGGTGTATATATCGTGGTACCAAGGATCACCAAGACCAATGATTTCACACACAAATTGTAACTCTGGTACCTTGAATGCAGGCACGAGAAGCTACTCTACCAAGAATTCATGCTTTGGGACATTGCAAGGGATATCCAATAGGGATCCAATTTTCACCATGGCATCTTTTCCTTTGTTGTTTGCTCTAGGTATCTGCTCGAATGTGATGTTGATGAAGGATTCCTTAAGAATTTTGACCAATTTCTCGTATGGAGTTAGCTTGTCATCCTTAGTCTAATATTCATCATTCACTTGATTAATTTTTAATTGCAAGTCTCCATAAACCTTGAGAGCCATGATATGCCACTACATTGCTATTCTGAGTCTTATGGTTAGAGCCTTATATTCTGCAATATTTTTTGTGCAAGGAAATGCTAACTTGTAGGATCTTGGTATGCTGTCTCCCTTATGGGGTGATGAAAAAGACCCTGGATCCTGATCCATATTGTGTGTAGGAGCCATCAAAGTACAACTTCCAATGGTTTTTTATGTTCACATTGAAGATGGATTCATCAGGGAACTCTGAAATTAATAGATTCTCTGAGTACATTGGTGCTTCTTCTAGTTGGTTTGCAATAGCTTGTCCTTTTATGGCCTTATGCTCTTCATACTCAGTGTCATATTCTAGTAGGATCATGACCCACTTGTTCATCCTTCTTATGAGCATTTCGTCAAAAAGCTTGTACTTGAGTGGGTTGATCTTGGCAATGAGTTTGATTTTGTGTGTTAACATGTAGTGTCTGAACTTCTGTGAGGAAAACACCACTGCTAGACAAGATTTTTTTATGAAGGAATAATTTAACTCATGCCCTACCATGGTTTGGCTGATGTAGTATATGGCCTTCTTTGTTCTGTTTTCATCGTGTTGAGCTCAGAGAGCACCAAGAACTGCTACTATTGCTAATATGTAGAGGATCAGAGGCTTTCTTGGGATTGGTGGCATAAGCATTGGAGGTGTGAGAAAATACTATTTTATTTTGTTAAAGGCCTAATTGTACTTTTCATCCCTCTTATGCGCTACCCCCTTGTGGATTAGGTGAGAATATGGCATTAACTTGTCTACTAGCTGAGCTATGAACTAGCGGATTGATTGGAGCCTTCGTTGTAAGCCTCTCAATTGTTTCAATGTCTTAGGTGCCTCCATCTCGAGGATTGAATTTACCATAGTGGGATCTATTTCAATTCCTCTCATGGACATGATGTATCCCAATAGATTCCCTAATTGTACGCTGAAGATGAACTTCTTTAGATTAAGGCGGACCTTGTATTCTTCAATTTTATCAAAGATGGCACTCAATGCTACTATGTGGTCCCTTCTCTTTCTATATTTTTCCAATATGTCATTAACATAATCTTCCATTGTTTTATGGATCATGTCATGAAAGATTAATGTCATGGCCCTCTGATATGTTGCTCTAGCATTCTTTAGGCCAAACGACATCATGTTCCAGCAATATTTCCCCCATGGACAAGTAAAAGTTATTTAATGTTGATATTCTTTGGCTATCATGATTTGGTTATACTCGATGAATCCATCTATTCGTGAAAGCATCTCATGTCCCACAGTCATATCTACAATCATATCAATGTTGGGAAGTGGGAAGTCATCTTTGGGACATGCCTTGTTCAGGTCTCTAAAATTTGTGCATATACGAATTCCCCTATCGAGCTTTGAAATAGGAACCAAATTTGATACCCACTCTGGATAGTTGATTAGTCGTATGAACCCTGCATCAAGTAGCTTCTTCAATTCCATTTTGACTAACAAGGCTATTTGGGTATTTATTTTTCTAAGTTTTCATCTGACAGGCTTTGCTTCGAGGTAAACTGCTAAATGGTGGAACGTAATCTCTGGATCAAGCCCGGGCATGTCAGTATAGCTACATGCAAAGTTGACCTTTATGTCCCTTAAGAAAGTAGCTAGGAGATCCTATTCTTCTAACATCAATGATTCAACATAAAATGTGATATGCGGAGTTTCCTCTATTCCCAAGTTGACTGGGTTGCACTTCTCAGCTAGAACCATTGACTTTTCCTAATGTAGAGAACATAGAGGAAGATTGAACCCTTCATCCTCGAGTGCCTCAGAAAGGTTTTCACCATTGGATACATCCTTTTTTTTTGCTATTTTAGGGTCAGAGAGTGCCACAGTGTGGTTTTCACTCAAAGACGAGATTATTCTCAAGTTTTCTCTTTTGCGACTAAAGGATTCAATCATCTCACCGTAGTAAGCTTGTGTGTCTAGAATGATATCAAACCCAACCTTATGATCTCCATATGGTACTGTGTTTCGTAGTACCATGAATTCTGAGAGTGCTTCATCATTTTTGAAACTGTCCAAAATTGGCGGTCCTCATTGGTTGTAATTGATGAGTTGAGGGTAAACTAGATTGAATTCATGGGTTTGACTAGTTGACTCAAATGAAATGGTGCTAATTATGAGGAGAGAGGAATTCTCAAAAATAATAGGTAAGTCAGTTATGGAATCTTCCTCATCATCACTATTACTACAGACATTAGTTATGTCAAAGGTGAAGTTGTCTAAGGGAAAACCAGTGGATACGGGTAATTGATGAGCAACTGTCATTTGCTGAGGAGTTTTGACTTTCTTAACTGGGGGATTTTGGCCATGTATGGTTATACTTGGAGGGGTACATCTAAGGCCAATATTTCTCATTCACATCTCAAGAATGATGGGTATTAGAAACCCGTTATCATTTTTTCCAAGCTTTCTATTTTTGTCATAGCCTATTGCAAGCATCATTTGTAAACCTTTACCGCTATCATCCATAGTTAGATTAGTTGTTGTTTTGATGTCTCGGTATAGGAGATGGGATGGGTCCTCTTCTATTACTTCTTGGCTGAGATCTCCCCAACTCTAAAGCTGGAAGAGCCTATTGTGAAGGTTTGGGATGAGGAAGCATCATTTGATTGTGGTTGTCCTCGTGAACTGGGAGACTGTGGTAACTCTCCTACCACAAAATAATTTTTTGGAATTGTATAGTGTTCACACCCATTTTCCTAGATAATGACCTTGATATCAAAGATGGTAGGGATGGCCGGTGTCTTTGATGTAGAAGTGGAGGTGAGAGTAGTTGGATCAATGTATGGAGTTGAGGGGCCCTCATCATTCTTTGGCACTTAGGGGATTTTGTAATATTTTGATTCTAGGATCTTGCAGTAAGAAAAGGGTTCAGGATCCCCATGGATAGTGACCTCATGGCCTTGGTATGTAAACTTGACACATTGGTGGAAGGTTGATGCCACTACTTGCATCCTGATGGAGCTTCTAAATTCTGAGGAATTTTCTCTTTGCCCCATGGGCTTAGTCTCCATTTTAAACCCTTGTCCCCATGAATGAGTCATATTTTAATTACAAAGGTATGCAAACATTATAATTGCAAGTTGACTTACTCCATCGGTCACTGAGCTCTTAAGTCATCTCTTGAGCCACATTGTGTTTCAATTTACCGGCCCCGTTAGCTTGAAGCTCTGGTCATCAATTATTCCATTGACTTGAGCCTTTTTCCCTAAGTTGGGTTTTAAATTTCCCCAGTCACTTAAGCCTAAGCCATCTATCCTCAAGGGGTCATGTCACCATCAGCTTAACTAAGTTATTTCTATTTAATGCTAACATTGTATGGAGTGCAGGTTTTGAGATTTGAGGATTCAAGATGAGATCTAGGTCGTACCCTGCCAGCTCACAGACAGTAAGTGCTGGCAGGTTAAAAGTAGCGAGGCTGGCGAAATAAGGATGCATGTCCTTGTACGTTCATGGGAACCAATCCCCACCACCATGCCCACTATCTAATGCCTTCAAAAAATGGCTGAGATCAGATCTCGAGAATGATCTTCACCATTCTCCGTTGGTTCACTGGGAGAAAGTGAATGATAGTTAAGACTAGCGAGATCAACGAGATCAGGACATGTTCCTTTAACCACTCAATTTATGAGATATATGAAGTTTCCTGATGGGGAAACTTTTGTCTGAGGTGGATCACTACCATTTGCTAAGAGAAAACCAACGATGCTTTGTTGGATTTCAAACCCGGTCAACCTAGGGTGAATCGTTTAATCTACCATCTCTTTAGAGGATCAACGGGTAATATTAAAAGTTGGAAAATGACATGTGATAGCCATTTTACTCTATAACCATCATGCATTAATGGTCAGATTTTTGCAAGAGTGATCAAGTTGATCTCAATTTCTATGGAAATGTAAATGTTGGTAATCATGAAGTGTGATCTACAAAGTTCCATGCAATTGAGAATTAAATGGTGACTGTAAATATGCCAATGGGCTGCCCAAATTACGCATATGTTTTTCTAAACATTTATTGTGGGTTCCATTGCTTCATAAGATAAATACATAAGGAATAGTTGCTATTTGTGTCATTCACAATTAGTAGTTAGAAGTTTTCTTGATAAAGAAAAGGTGAGTTTGAGCAATTTTCAGACAAGGAAAATGAGTGAACTAGTGAGCAGGTATGTTCGCCTGAGCTCTCAGAAGCTTGGCACTGGTGTACTAGAAGCTACCTCAACTATGGAGGTCGATGTTCCTACTAGCAAGCCTGTGCTTGCACCCACAAGGTGTAACTAGAGATTATAACTCCAGAATGTTGCTGCTGGAAAATTTGAAGACAAAGGAAAAGAACCAGTGCGCTTCGCTATTGGAGGACACATAAAAATTAGGTATGGGCATGGCTCCTTCAGGTGCCAACATTCACCCATTGACCTTATTGAGAGCTTGTCAGAAAGTGAGACAGACATAGAATCTAGGTATCAGCGGTATCTCGATGCTATGGGTCAAACTCAAGCCCCAGGTGAGGAAATCTTATCTATTCCTCCACTACAAGTCAGAACTCCAAGCGGGCAAACCGGTATTGTGTTGTGCAAGGAAAAGGATGGGGAGGAAGATGAGATTTCCTCTCCCTCCCTTGCGATGACTTAGAGTGGGCATCTGTATCATGGTCTGGACACCAAGGTAAGAGTGGGGTGGTTGGTTGATAAAGAACTGCCATGTGGGGTGGAAAATTTTGGTTTTGATATATTGTTGTGGTGGTTAACCTCTTCTTCAACATATGTCACTATTACTTTTGGGTGTGATGTTGAATGTGTGCACTTGTGGCGATGTGGAAATTTGATGTGGCGTGTATCGGGTGATAAAGGGAGATTTTGGCGGGCCTTTGCATTTTCTCTTTTGGATGAAGGCTGTAATTTTCATTTTCCTTGTGTTCAACATGATCTTGCATAATTAGTATGTGGGAATTTTTGAAATGCAAATGAAATTCTGCGTGAAATGAAACTTTGTGATGAAATTACATTTGAGCCTAAAGCTTGTTGCTCCCTTATTCTATAAAAGGGAATTCAAGGCTCATTTGCAAGGGGATGAGGAATTTTGGTTAAGTTTTGAGTCAGGTGTAGGGTATGTGCAGGATCATGATGGGCCAAAAAGTGGCGATATGATGGGTATGTGGCTGAAAAATTTTTTTACCCAAAATTGATGGAACGAAAAGGGTTTCTAAAGGAGATTCTCAACTTTCCGCCAATATAAATTATTCTTTACTTTGAATTTAATAGATAATTATTATTCATTTTCTATTTGAATTACGACTAAACTCCAGATTGATAGGCTGATTGAAAAACATCTATAGCTTTCAAACAATATCACATTTTTTGAATCTGAAACATGTGTCACATTCTATGCTTTGCATACTATAGGATTAAAAAAAAATGAATTTTATGAAGTTTTGACCAAGTTAAGCTTTTCATACATACGAGTTTTTATATTTTCTAAAAGTTCTAATAAAAAATTCATCATTAATTATTTACTTGGAAAAAAAATACAAACAATTATGCATCACATCGAGACATGAGTCCTCTACTTATATCTAAAATCTTATAAAAAAAATATTATCATTTTACTGTGGTTAGGGTGGTTAGACAGACACCTACTTATTTTTCCATTGAAATTTAAGTACTACTGCATTGAAATTTCAAATTTTCATCAAATAGATTTAAAACCTAGTAGTTTAGAAACTACATTTAATTTGCTAGAAATTCTGTTCTTACATATTTTTGAAATAATATGGATAACTTATTCAAATTTTTATGTCAAGTTTCCTAACTCTGATTTTTTTGAATTTTTCGCCACTTAAGGGCCTACTTTTTCCATGATGATCTTGCACATACCCTATATACATGGGTAGAACGAAAGGAATAGAATAGATAGTCTATTTTGAGTTTGGAAGAACATGTGCAAATGATCTTAAATTCTTATGCAGATATGACTGATGAACATGAATAAATGTATAATTCTAATATATTTTCTCTCCTTATGTGAATTTGTGTGAATTTTGAATGATATTTTAATGATATTTTCATTCTTCTTTGAACATTTGCCTGAATGTATGTCTCTATTTCTACTTTAATTCAAGCAATCAATTAAATGCTTAAATAGAGTCTTAGATTTACAATTATTCACAAAGGATTTAATAAGCAGTTGTGTATCAAAAAGAGTGAGCACCATAATACAAAATTGTTATGAGAGTAGTCCATCCTATCAAATTTTAGAGTCATTTCTATGTTACTGGTTCTTGTGTGTGTGACTCTAATGCCCAATGTAACAAGGAACTAGTCTATTCCTTAATGATTCGCCTAAAGGGTTAATCAAATAATTGTATGATGACCACCCTAAAGTCGGGATTCAAATTCACTTTAAAATTTAGTAATCTCAATGCATGTATATGTCAATTATCATGCAGAATTACCTTTGTTTTGATGAATGGATAAGTAATTTACTTAAAGGTAAGCCAATCTCATAGTAATTGAAACATAATTATCCTTCATTCAAACTGATCTATGAAAATGATGTGTTATATAATGCATATTCTCATATGAACATAATAGGAACACCCTCCTTTGCCCCACAGAGCCTAAAGTGCAGAGGATCTCATTAATTGACTAGATCTTGTTAGTTGGCCAGTCATTTGAGGAGTCTTGAACATAGGAGTTGGCTATCCCTTAGAGATCCCCTTAGGTGCACTGGAAAACAACCAAAAAATGGCGACTCTACTAGGGAGAAGCAGAGAAATATCCATTTGCATAGATTCAAGAATTTGGTGGATCTGAACATATTTTTTCAGATAATTAAGAAGTTCTTGGACCTAGAAAAGATTTGTTGCAGCAAAGGTCGAAGGATATGAGTGCGACTCCGCTGGTGGATGATACCCAAAATGATATTTACTCTTCAAGTTTATTACTCTATGAAAGGAGGTGGCAACTTTGTTCAAAGAACAAATTGAATTGTGAAGAAGATTTCCAGATTTTCAAACTTTGGAGTTAGGGAGAAAGATTAACAGTTGCTTTGAATTTCTAGGTATTCTCATAAATCTAGAGCAAGCATTATTCTGTTGAAAAAAAATTATGAGAACTCTCAAGGATTAAGATCATAAATGATTCCCTATTAGATGAATTTGCATAAGACAAGGAATAATAATGGTTCTTCATACTTCTAATGTGTAAATCCTATAATTATTTTGAGAAGTATGTCATTCTTTTGAATACTACCTTTTTTAGAATTACCTTGTAAAGAATCAAGCAAAAGTATTCATGGTGAAGACGCCATATCATGCCCTCAAAGGAATTTTATTATTGAAAGGAATATATCGTTGGTTTTTAGTGACATTAGAGGTTTCCCAAATTTCATTCCATAGAAGCTTAAGAAATATTTGCCCAAATTCATAGGGAAAAGTTTAGAATTATCTTCTAAACATTTGCAAACATTTATGGATGTGATGGGGGATTATGAGATAAGTCATGAAGATGTTGCATCATGAAACTCTTTGTTCAATCCTTGAAGGATGATGCCATAGATTGATATTCATATCTGCCAGTAGGTTCCATAGCTTCATGGAATCATTTCATGACAAGCTTTGTTGACCAATTCAGTGAAAGGGTCAATCCAAGTGTGGTGAGAAATTTTTTTATGGAAATTCATATAAGTGATGGTGAGTTAGTTCATGTTTTCAACCTTCAATTTGGAAGGGAAATCAAGGAAATTCTAGAAGACATTTAAGGACAAATGATGTAGAATTTTTGGTTGTATATCTATGATCATTTGACAAGAAGATGATCTTCTTATTAGGAGACAAAGAGCCCACAACTTTACACAAGGCATATAAAATGGCTATAGACATTGAGAAAAATTTGAGATACTCAATGATGAGGGTACCTATGACTACTACTAGTAGTTCTAGCACTACCCAAAATTCTAAACCAAATAGGTTAGAAGGTAGAAGGATTTGTAAAGGAGTGGATCTCATGAATGTTGTATCCATTTTATTCTCAAGAAATGAGGCAAGTGAGAAAGCATCAACTTCACATCAACCAAGGATGGGAAGGTATGATATAACCTTTTCTATCATAAAGCTATATGAAATAAAGAGACATGCAAATGAGTCACCATATGACTTATTCTAGAGATTTTTGGATGCTCTGATGGAAATACCCAAGAGTTTAAGACCTGGTCATCTAATTTTTATTAATTTATTTTGTGAAGCGTATATATCAAGGTCTAGCCAATGGTCTGAGGATTTAAAGGCTCATAGCCAGCTTGATCAAATAGTGGATTGGATTAATATTGTGGAAAAAATTGAGCATGGCCATATACCCTTATATGTTTCTCATGATGTGAGTAGTAGTTTCCATGTTGAAGAAGATCAAAGGTTAAGATTATCAGGTAAAAGAGAAGCATCAAAATTATAAAAATTGATTGTTGAATGTTGTCATTTCACAAATATCCAAGAGGTAAGAGCAAGCAGTAGTGAAGATGATGAAGAGGCTAAACATGAAAATAAGGAGATGGTGTCTAATTACCTTTGTTGGGATGTTGTAAGCTTTGAGAAAACATAAGAAATGCTAGGTAAAGCTTCACAACTTGATTCAGTTTGCAGCCATTGTGCACAATCAATAAAGGAAATACACTTGGTTTCAATGGTATGGTACAAAGGAGGAATCAAAGTGAAGAGATTGAATTTGAGCAATCTACCATTGAATATGATTCTTCATATGAAGTGGAGATGGAATCCCTTTCTTCTAGTAGGGGGTATGTTAATAGCCTTGAAGGTTTACGCTTCCTAGGTAGTGACCAATTCTCCTCATGTGAAGAGTTATCTTAATATGGTCAATTGTTGCAAACATGAATGATGAGGACGAGGTTTAAACTATTTATCTTTATTCATCAAGTGACTGCACTAATTTTGAGAGAATTGATAGTCTAAATGGTTGGAATCATGACTTTATAGATGATGAGATACATCCAATTAATTTATGGAAAAATATTTTATTTGATGAAGATGTCTTGGATATTGAGGTTGCAAATGATAATCCCCATTGGTGTAGGAGAAATCCTCTTTTTGAGGATACCTCTAATGAGTATCTGACAAGTACTATCAATGGATATGTTTAGATGATCAGTATAAAGATCAAAGTGGTGTTGATGTAGGTAGTTTTATCAATGAAGATATCACTTCTGACTTGCTAAGTTCCAAATTGCATGGAAGGTGTGGGTATGCAAACATCAATAAAGAAGCTCCCAAACATGGTGTCAGCTTTGGATATAGTGTGGATATCCAAAAGGATGCACATGGTTGCATTGACTCTCCTATGGTGAAGAGTTGTACACTTGAAAAGACAACTGAAAGGTCAGTCATTCATGTTCTGCAAGATGATTGCATGGATATTCCAACAACACTACCTTTTGTTGAGAAGCAGGAATTACTTGATGCTTTTGCAGAGTATCCAAATATTACAGTGCTTTTTCACCCATGTGAAGGGAAATCCAAATACATAGGTGATTATGAGCATAATACAGGATAGTATGAAGTTGTAGTGGAGTTCTTTGTGGATACTCCTTATCTGATGGATTTGATTATGGAACTTCTCTCACCTCATGAGGATAACACTTGTGATAAACAAGTTGAAAATAGACCTAGTCATGTTTTCTTTCCCGAATTCAATAAGGACTAGCCCAAATTGAGTCAGAGTGTCTATGAGTTTTTCAAGTTTGATGGGTAGATGGAATATGATGATATACTTCATGACAATGTAGAATATGAGGTATTTCTTTTTCTTGTTCAATTTGATTAGCCTATAATGGAGAGGGGAAAATGTGGAAATGGTACTTCACGTATTATAGGAAGTGTTGATCAAGATAGTGTTGATAACTTGGGATTACACAATGCTCTTATGAATTCACTGCAGGATAAACAAGCCATAGTCATAGATAGAGGGAAGAATTGTACCTAAAATTTTGGAGGCCTAGGGCCTCCATCTTGTGGAAGTAATCCATAATGTATATCATGTAGGTAGTGTACATATGTTGGTTTGGTTTGTTGCTTTCTATTGGGTCTACTTACCTTGTCTGGGTAAGTTCCTTGGTTTTGGTCTTTTACCATGGTCTACTTCAACTAGAGATTCTTTCCTCACCATACCCACCAGGGGTATGTGTCCCCGAGCATGAGCCAATGATGGAGCTTCTAAATTCTAAGGAATTTTCTCTTTGACCCATGGGATTAGTCTCCATTTTAAACCCTTATCCTTAAATATGAGTAGGATTTTAATTACAAATTTATGCAAGTTCGTTATAATTGAAAGTTGACCTACTCCGTCAGTCACCGATCTCTTAAGTCATCTCTTCAGCCACATTGCATGTCAGTTTACCCACCTTGTTAGCTCAGAGCACCAGTCATCAATTATTCCATCGACTTGAGCTTTTTTCCCTAAGTCGAGTTTTAAATTTCCCCAGTCACTTAATCCTAAGTCATCTATCCTCAAGGGGTCATGTCGTCGTCAACTTAACCTAGTCCTTTCTATTTAATGCTAACATTGTATGGAGTGGATGTTTTTAGATTCAAGGATCTGGGATGAGATCTGGGTCATACCCCGCCAACTCGTGGATTGTAAGTGTGAGCAGGTTAAAATTAGTGAGGCTAGCGAAATAAGGACACATGTCCTTGTATGTTTGTGGGACCCAATCCCCACCACCATGCCCACTATCTAACAAATTCAACAAATGGCCAATATCAGATCTTGAGAACAATCTTCACCATTCCTCGCTGGTTTTCTTGTAGAAATTGAATGCTAGTTAAGACTAGTGAGATCACCGAGATCATGACACATGCCTCCAACCACTTAATTTATGAGATATACAAAGATTTCTAATGTGGAAACTATTGTTTGAGGTGGATCACTACCATTCGTTGAGAGAAAACCAGTGATGCTTTGTTGGATTTCAAACCCATTCAGCCCAGGGTGAATCATTCAATCTGCCATCTCTTTAGAGGATCAACAGGTAATATTCAAAGTTGGTGAACATCATGTGATAGCCATTTTACTCTGTAACCATCGTGCATTAAAGGTCAAATTTTTGTAGGAGTGATCAAGTTGATCTCAATTCGTGTGGAAACACAAATGCTAGTAATCATGAAGTGTGATCTATGAATTTCCATGCCATTGGGAATTTAACAGTGATAGTACATATGCCAATGAGCTACCCAAATTATGCATGTGTTTTTCTTAACATTAATTGTGGACACCATTTCTTCGCAAGATAAATACAAAAGGAATAGTTACTATTTGTGTCATTCGCACTTAGCAGTTAGAATTTTTCTTAATTAAGACAAGGTGAGTCTGAGCAATTGTCAGAAAAGGAAAACACTGAGGTTGACGTTCCTCTTGAAAATATCGTGCTTGCACCCACAAGGTGCACCTAGAGATTACAATTCCAGAATGTTGCTACTAGAAAAGTCAAAGACAAAGGAAAAGTACTAGTGCACTTTGTTGCTAGAGGATGCAAAAAAATCAAGTATGGGTGTGGCTCCTTCGAGCGCCAACATTCACATATTTACCTTACTAAGAGCCCATGAGACAGTGAGATAGAGACAGACTCTGGGTATCAGTGGTATCTCCACACTCTAGGTCAAACTCAAGCCCCAGCTCAAGAAATCTTGTCTGTTCCTCCACTAGAAGTTAGAACTCTAGGCGAGCGGACTGGTACTGTGCTATGGAAGGAAAAGGATGAGGAGGAAGACAAGGTTTCCTCTCCCTCCCTTGCGATGACTCAGAGCAGGCATCTGTATCATGGTTTGGACACTGGTAAGAGTGGGGTGGTTGGTTGATAAAAAACTACCATGTGGGATGGAAAATTTTGGTTTTGATATATTGATTTGGTGGTTAGTCTCTTCTTTGGCTTACATGACTATTAATTTTGGGTCTAATGTTGAATGTGGGCCTTCATGGAATTATGGACATCTGATGTGGTGTGTACCGGGCGATAAAGGGAGATTTTGGCAAGCCTTTTCATTTTATCTTTTGGATGGCGGTTGTAATTTTCATTTTCCCCATGTTCAACGTGTTCTTGCATAATCAATATGTGGGAATTTTTGAAATGTGGATGAAATTCTAGGTGAAATGAAATTTTGTGATAAAATTGCATTTGAGCCTAAAGCTTGTTGCTCCCTTATTCTATAAAAGGAAATTAAGGGCTCATTTGTAGGGGGATGAGGCATTCTGGTTAAGTTTTGAATCAATTTTATATGCGTAGAATGATAGGAATAAAATGGATAGTGTATTTTGAGTTTGGAAGAACATGTGAAAATTATCTTAAATTGTTATGCAAATATGACTGATGAACGTGAATAAACATATAATTCTGATTTATTCTCTCCATATGTGAATTTGTGTGAATTTTGAAAGAAATTTTAACAATATTTTCATTCTTTTTTCAACATCTATTCGAATGTATGTCTCTTTTTCTGCTTGAATTCAAGTAATCAATTAAATGCTTAAATGGAGTCTTAGATTTAGAATTATTTGCAAAGGATTTGATAAGAAGTTATGTATCAAAAAGAGTGTGCTCCATAATGCAATTATTTTATGAGAGTAGTCCATCCTATCAAATTTTTAAGTCATTTCTACGTTACTGGTTCTTGTGCGTGTGACTATAATGCCCAATGTAACAAGGCACTGGTCTATTCCTTAATGATTCACCTAAAGGTTTAATCAAATAATCATATGATGACCGACCTAAAGTCAGGATTCCAATTCACTTTAAAATTCATTAAGCTCAACACATGTATATGTCAATTATCATGCATAGTTCCCTTTGTTTTGATGAATGGATAAGAAATTTACTTAAAGGTAAGCCAATCTCATAGTAATTGTAACATAATTATCCTTCATTCAAACTAATCTATGAAAATTATGTGTTCTATAAAGCATATTCTCATATTAACACAATAGGAACACCCTCCTTGGCCCCCCAGAGCCTAAAGTGCAGAAGATCTTAGTCATTGACTAGATCTTGTTAGTTGGCTAGTCATTTTAGGAGTCTTGAACATAGGAGTTGGCTATCCCTTAGAGATCCCCTTAGGTGTGCATTGGAAAACAACCAAAACATCCCATGGATCCACGGATTCCCCAGGAGAATGTTGTAAGGAAAATTGAGGTCAAGGACCTAATAGGTGGTTTCCATAATTGTTGGACCTACTTGAATAGGGAGTTGGATAGTGCCCTAAGACACTCTTTCTTGATCATCGTAAGCCCTAATTGTGATGCCTTTTCCTTTTTTAATGGAATCCTCTAAGATTCCAAAATTCTTTATGATCTTGAGGGAACAAATGTTTAAGCCTGCACCTCCATCCACCAAGACTCTCTTGACTTTGTTCTTATGCACTAGGACCTCTAGATCGAGTGCATGATTGTGAGATGGTTGGGTGGGAAAGTCTTGGTCGGACAATGTAAGAATATTTTGGGTAATGATGTTTCCAACCATAGCTTGGAATTTTTCAACATCAAGATCTACGGAGATGGTGGATAAAGCCAATGCTTCTTCAAGGATCTTTTTTGTGGGCCGATGAAATCTTTAGGAACTCCATGATGGAGATCTGAGCTGGGGTTCTTTTCAACTGGTCAAGGAAATTATAGCCACTAGGAATGGATCTCGGGTTGGAAGTGGATTCCCTAGGAGGTTGAGATGACCTTGTGATGGTGATTTTTCTTCCTCTTGTGGTGACTTCACAACCACCTTGGGCTGCTTTGATGGTGATAACAGTGTAATAATCATTTAGGGATGCAATGACATGGTTGTATACATGATTCACACTTTTAAATGCACCCTTCCCCTTATCATTGTTATTTTTACCTTTGTTGTTATGATTGGGCATCAAATTCGTGTAGATCTTGAGATTTTGATTTCCCACTAGTTGTTCCACATTTATGATTTTATCATCAATGAGGTCTTGAATTAAATTTTTCAACCTCATACAATTAGTGATCGTGTGTCCCTTCATTTTGTGGCAATCACAAAGGTGATTTTCATTGTACCACAACTTTTTTACCAAGGGCTCTTGATAGTTGTCATAGGTGGGGATTGTGATGAGTTTTTCCTCTACTAGCATCTTCATGATGGATTCAACTGATTCTCCAAGGGCTGTGTAATTCAGCTTGGGGGAGTTTTTTTTTCGTTGGGGTGGCCCCCTTTGATTGTTCACATTATTGACTGTTTGATTGTTTGGATATTGAGTCACAATGTTAGCTTTTCAATTTTTCTGATTGTTGTTTTGGGGTTGTTGTTGGGGTGTTGGTGTGTTTTGTTGAGGAGCATTGATGAAAACTTTGGCGTCAACAACACCATCATTGGTAATGTTATGTTTCTTTTTTTCACCCATGTACGAGGTTTGTAGTTATAACTGGTGGATGGGAAATTTTTTTGTTGTTCAGGATATGTGGGTGTCCCTCCTTGTGCAATAAGGGCTCATTCAATGTTAAGCACCTTAGAGATCAATTAGTCATATGTGGTGATACCTTGCACCTTAAGATGAAATTCCAACCTGTTCCCTCCAAATTGGAGATGATGGTGCAAACTTGTTATTCTTCTAGCATGACCCATTTACTACTATTGGCTTTAGATCGCTAGCATTGTAAGAAGGAAGAAAATGATTCATTTTTTCCTTCTTTAAGAGTTGATAGTTCCTCTAGACTGACATCTATATCGATATTGAATGCCTATTTTTTTATGAATGCATCTACTATCTCTTGGAACTTTTTGATGCCAGGAGGAAGGTGAGAGACCCACTCCATGGCATGGCCAACAAAACTTTGAGGAAATAGTCACATCAGATATGTATCATCATATGCGACCTCCATGCAATGTACTTGGAATTCCCTGATGTGATCCTTAGGGTTACCCGTCCCACAGTTTTTATCAAATTTGGGGATTTCAAATCCCTTTGGGAATGGTTTTGTTGCAAGAATCCGGTCAAATGGATAGGGACACAAGTTGTTGGGTGTCTTTGTGGTTTTCCTTGATTGAAGATCAAGCACTTGTTGTGAGAGCAACTTGATTTTTGTTGTTACATCATCTTGCAGATCAGGGGGTGGCATGAAGGTTTTTTGTGGTGGTTCAATTGTTATAGGGATGGGTGGATTGGTTGGAGTGTTCGTGGATAGTGTTGGCACATTTTTTTGTGCCAAGTATACTTGTACTTGTATCAACAACGCTTGTTGTTGGTCCTATTGTTGTTGCGCTAATAATGCTTACTATTGAGCTTTTTGTTTTTGTTGTACCAACAACAATTATTGTTGGGATACTAGTTGGGACACTTCTTGTTGCTCGTGGTATTGTTTCAGCACTTTCTAGTATGATTGTTGTTGGGCTACTTGTTGTGCGAGGTATTGTGCTTACACCTAAGCTTGAGCTTGTGCTTGTGCTTGTTGAGCTTGGTATTGGACTCAAGCTTAGGCTTGTGCCTGAGCCTAGGCTTTTGCTTGTTCGGAAGCTTATGCAATCTATGCAGCTTGTGTAACCTGCATAGCTTTTGTAGCCTGAGCGACTTGAGTAGCTTGCACTGCTTGTGCAACTAGTTGTTCTTGTGCTTGTTGAGTAGCTAGTTGTGCAACTTGTCAATTTTGGATTTGTTGGAGTGCCTTTTGATAGGAAACTTATTGAGCAGCTTGTAATGGGATGCAATATTGGTTTTACATATTTGAGTTTGGTGGTGGAGGTGGTGGAGGTGGTGGTGGATTCAGGATGGTGTTTATTATTGTGATGAGAGGCATCATTGTATTGATGATTGGGATTTGTGTAGTGGATGGTGTGATCAATATGCTTGGTCCTTGAGAGACCATGTTTTGAGGTATTTAGGGAATGGTTTATGATGTGGTGGTTGCTTGTGTTATTAGGATGGTATCCATCTCTTGTTGTGATATCAATAGCAAGATGGGAGGATTCGGTATGTTGCTTTGATTGATGATCGGAAGGTTGTTTTGGATGAGTCCAGGGGTAACGGAAGTAACCCCAAACCAAGAGGTGATGTGGATGTTGGCAGCAAGGGTGGAAGTGGTGGAAAAGTGAGTGGCATACTTCTTTGGGGAAATGATGAAGATGAAAGGTCAAAGATGCCCCTGGTCCAAATAAGTCACCTTCTCCTTGCGAGGTCATAAGGAGAGAGGTTTGAGGTGTTGTGTGAAATGATGATGATGGGTCATTGGGAAAGGTGAGGGCGACATATGGTTGTAATGGAATTTTGGGGACGGGTTGCCCCAAGATAGTTTTTGCATCCAAATCTTGATTATTCACAAAGTGGTGTGTTTGTAGTGCATTGAGAATGTGCTCCCTTTGTTAACAATGGGTTGAGTTGGAGCAATGGATGATGTAATTTGGGGGTTGGGTTGAGTGATGCTTTGGAATGGAGGTGTGGATGAAATTGAATGCATGGTTGAAATTGGAGTTGTGGATGAAATTTGGGGCATGATCCCAAGAGCTTCTTCCACAATGGTGCTCACATCGTAATCAAAAGGGAGTTTAGCCCCTTGTTTTTCTAATTCAAGCACATATTGTGAGGGATGGAACTTCATCATGATGTTGACTTTCAAGATTTTGGACCATTTTGATGATCTCGTCTTGTGTCATCCTAAAGGAATTATTGGTGATATCCTCTACTTGACCTTCCTCTTGAGGATTTTGTGATGATGAAGGAAGATTAGTTAGGGGATTGCTTGATCCAATGAGATTCATTTTGGAATTGGTTTGACTTAGGTCACTTGAAGTTTATGTTTCTTTGTTGGTCTCCATGTTCTTCTTGTGTTGTGATCTTGTTTGAACCATAAAACGAGGCTCAAAAGAGAAGATCTAGGATGATTAAGGATCAAAGTTGTGATGGTGAAATGTGTGAAAGGTGGATGATATGGATGATCAAACTTTTGTAAGATCTTGAGGGAGATGCTAGAATTTTGGGACTTTTTTGGATTCTTGGATTTTCATTTTGACCAAGTGATTTGGTTTTGGATTGTTTTGATTTTGGATATTGAATGAATAGATCCCAAGATGTTGTATGTTATTTATAGGATAGACTTGCTCACAAGATGATAATTTGACTCAGTGTAGGGAGAAGGATGCATCCACCCACACCTAACAAAAGAAGATGATTTGATGATAATTCAACTAAGCATATGGATCTAAGGATACATCTGTACACATACCTAGCCAAAACAAAATGATTTGATGTTTTGATTCAAGGATTTTGATTCATGGATTTTTCCAAAAAGTCTATCATAAAGGATGGTTTCAATATTTTCAAGAGTTGTTGGCGAGATGATTTTGATTTGATTTTTGTAAGATGGATGAAGGTTGACTTTGATCCAATGTGTACCTAAAAATACTCTTGTTTACAAGACCTTGTTTTGAAGAATATGATTTACTCTAAACAAGATGCTCAAATTGTTGAAAAAGTCTCAGATTCTGACAATAATAAAATGAGTACAAATTAGGATTGTTTCTTGAAGCTTTTCTGTAGAAATTGAAAAGAAATCCTTGTCTAAATTCGTAGAGTGTCAAGAGACGCTTTTGATGATCTTTCAAACTAAGAGCTTTTGATTTTGGTTTCTGGACTTTGATTTTACATGAAATAATTTAAAGAACATGTGTGGGGTTCAATTGTTCTTAGCTTTGCTTAGTGACTTCTTTTTACCACAAACACACTCTTGATTAGGTTTTGAACTAGATGTCTATTGTCTTATCTTCTTCTCATCCCACAAAGTACATTATGTGGAAATTCAATGAAATCAAAGCAAAAGTTACCTATTGTTGACTGTAGCAAGAAAATTGAGATATAAATCCAAATGTTTAGAAACCTCTAGGGATAGAATCCCTAGGGCAAGCAATAACACTTGAATTTTTTCAAAGATATTTGCTTCCTAAAGGGTTTGAAATTTCATGACAATGTTGAATGTTTCTTTTCCCAATGTTTACGATCAAGCAAAGTGTTTTGTTTCCAAGAATATGCACAACCCTATGAATATGAAAGACTGTATTTGTTGAATCCCCACTTGGACAAGTCTAGCTATGCCTACTTTCAGCGAATGGTTAGATGCTTGACCACATAGGCTCCCCCTTATAGTGCACTTGCTTCTTGGGTCATCCAAGAATTAGTACCCATGAATCTCCCATGGCATACTTTACATCTCTACTAAAAGCCATAAAAAATTGTGGGGCGGCTTTAGAATGATCATTCTTGTACCAAAAAATAGATCAAGGATTTTGGGCTTTTCTAAACAAGGTTTTTAATATGGGAATTTCGTTCATCGGGGACCATCCATGTGGCAAGAGACCATTACTACCCTTCTCATCAAAATAATCCTCATGACACTTTCCTTTCCTCAATTACCCACACTTATATACTTGTTGGAAGTCACTTGGTTTTAGCATGTTGTTGGTTGGGTCGTTCCCTTGGGTGATTAATTTTTCCCACAAGGTAGGTCCTCTAAGATAACACAAAAGTGAGCAAACACATCCATAGTTCGATCGATATTTGTTGAGAAACAAAGGGAGAATACACGTAATATGTTCCACTCACACTCACAAGATTTGTCAATTTTAAACCCAAATTGAAGTGTGTGGGTAATCACTTACAGAACTTAATGTCACCAAAAGCCTTTTGATTCTCAAGATCATTGTGAGGCATGAGAGAAGTACATACATCTTTTGATGATATTATTTTGAGTAAGTGATTACAAAACAAAGATGTGCATGTTCATTTTAAATCCTCAAAACAATGATTTGATTTGTTTTAAAGCACCAAGATGAAAGATGAAAATTGTTTGTTCAATTGTTAACCTTAAACTAAATCTAGTAATTTTTTCTAAATTTCTTTTTAACCTTTTTCCTTGTTCTTTTTAAACCCAAATTGAAAATTAGTGAGTCTTAGAAGCTTGAAGAGGTAAAATTCTTAAGTTTGGAATTACTTCCAAAAGTGTATAAAGACACTTGATACAATGAACAAATAACGTTATACTTCAAATTTCCTCTTTGCTCCTTCCTTGCTCCCACCTAAAAAATTGATTAATTCAAGAAAACAGAGGCAGAAAACTAGTTAGTAACTCCAAATGATCAAAAGAAAAAAATCACATGTCGACAAAAAACTAAAATTTGACTTTTTACTCCACCCTAGCGGTGCAACCCGCATATGCATCATTGTTTGAAGGAATCAGTGGCACTCTCTAGCAGAACAGAGAGCGTAATGGCGGTGTAGTTTTGATCAGCAACATAGTCTGAAGTTTGAAAATCCTAGCGTCAAAAAACCAAATCAACGTCATAGTTTAAAATTTTGAATTTTTGGGCGGGAAGATTGCAGCAGTGGAGTTTCGAGTTTGTAACGTCACTATATGGTGTCGTTGGGATGATAGCGGTGATGTATGGCACTACTGGACTGATAGCAACACAATTTCCTATAGACACCAAAAAATAGAAAAAAGCACAAAATTTTGTTAAAAAGCATGATTAGAACTTGAGATTTTTCCTCCTTCTAGCACCAAATGTAGAACCCCAATCCTAGACCTACACGAACACAAGAAACAAACACAATATTAGATCAAATGCAAGTAAGAATCAAGATTCCTCATGAAATTCATCTACAATGCTCAAAAATGAAAGAAATTAAAGAGCAAAGCAAAGAATGTAACTGAAATCCTATTTGAACAAGCAAATCCTCAATCCCATGGGGGAATTGGTGCCAATTTGATGTTAAAATTGGCCCTTTCCCAACTCCTATGCAAAATTGATGAAGATTTTATGATGATTGAAGCTCCTTGATGAAATTTTGGCATAACCTTTCTATGAAACCATAAAAATTATGAACACTTGATATGAAATTGATCAAATTAGCTCTCAATGTGGAGAGAGTAACTTTGCTCTAAGTTGTGGATCCAAAATGAGAAGCAAATCCTTCTATTTATAGAAAGACAAGATTGAGGAATGAGAAAAATGAAGCAATGTGGGATCATTCAACATCCAATGGGCAAGTTCCACTTGTCAAGATGTGAATGGAAGAAGCTTGAGCACATTTTGATGAATGTGCAAAATAAATGTTATTAGGTGGAATTTCAAATTTGTGAAATGACTTGTTGGAGGGAGAAAAGAATGAATTAAATGCCACTTGGCTCAATGTACAAGGGCATGTAAGAGGGAATGAATGTCTTGTTGGAAGGACAAATCCACTTGGAGGGATTTTCAAACTTGGCGGAATATTCCCCTAAAGATGCCATTTGAGAGAAAATAGGGATTTAATAAATTAATTAAATGTATTTTCATGTGCAAGTGGCAATATCTAGAGGATTTAGATTATTAGTATTAAATTAATCAATATTTAATTAATGTAATGAGGGATAAGATGATGTGACAATTTGATTTAGATTTTTGGGTTAATTTAAATCAAAATTGAGAATAATGTGATTTAGATTTAATTAAATAAAGGATTTTTATTTATTTAATTAAAGAGGATGATGTCAAACTAAATCAAATAAGGTTTATTTTATTTAATTTAATAGGATGACTTTAGAGATTTGATCAAATAAAATGAATTATTTAATTAAATAGACAAAGGAGGGTTAATCAAATAACATTGACTTATTTAATTAACAAGAAAAAATGACTTAATAAGATAAATGATGATTTATTTAATTAAGGGACGAAGAGTGATGATTAGCTAAGAAGATGATTCAAGATGAAAAGATGTTAGTAACCAGGATCAAGTGTGTCGGTATATTTTCCATCTCTACAACTTTACATTAAAAAAAAATGCAAAAGAAAATCAAAAAGCTTATTGACTCCTAGAAGGACTTAAAGGCTCCACTTTGAAAATTACTAAGGCATAAAACACATTGTTTTAGCCCACTGGCTCATTAGTCTACATTACATTTTTTTTAAACTTAGGAAAAAAAATTCCAAGTTTTAATCGACTCTTAGGGTAAACCCCTAAAGAACAAAAGACACGAGCAAAGAATTATTTACTTTTTATTTTGAGCTTCTAAGCTACAAGAAGAAGCTAAGACACTACCATTGCAAGGGTTTCAAAACTTTTACATGGTAGATATTTGGAAAAACAGAGGCATTCTTCATGATTTCCTTGCATTTTCTAGCAGAATTCGACCTTCAAAAACTGTGGTAAGAACTTTTTGAAATGTTTTCTTCTTCATTCTAAATTTTTTTCTAAATCTTAGCTTGCCTACAAACATTTGAGTTTTATGTGACTCTCAATGGGTGACAACTTCTAAAAGAAAATAATTGGAAGTTTTTTTGTTCTCTGTACTTTGCATTTTCTAGAATTTCCTTTTCCTGTATGGACACGGCCACATATTCTTCTATGCATTTCCACTTTTCTGAAGTTTTCATCTTAATTTATGTAGATAAAAAAATAATTTTCAATCTTTATTGAGGAAGAATGTTGAATGTACTATGATTGTTCCATATTCTTTTCCTGCAGACTTCATTTTCCTCTTTGGATTCAAAACCCTTTTCTAGTTTGAGGGTTTCATGCATTCACACCATGATATTTCACTAGGAATTCTACAAATGAATGCTCTCTGCACAATATAGGGCCATGACATTCTTTCCTTTTTGTAGAAATTTGAAGATTTTTTTTAATTGAAATAAATTTCTCCTTGTATTTTATGAAAAATGCATACAAAAACCCCAGTTATGGGCTTATACTCTAGATATTCATTTTCATTTTGAAACCCCAAATGGGTCCTAGACTGGGTTTGCTTAATTTGAAACCTTACTCCTTAAAAAGCAGTAGCTCAGCCTTTCTTCAATGATAATGTTGTCTTATTTGTAGAGAATACATATGTTTTGTCACTCTTTCCTTTGTATTTGTTTTCTTTTAGCAAAGGAAAATGAGTTTTAACAAGTATGTAGAAAATGTGAACAAAACATGCCTTCATTTTCATTTGTATTTGTAAAGCAATGATTGTGCTCCCTTTGACAAGATTTTTGCAATTGTGATCCAATTGTCTTTTATGCCTATTAAATTTTATTTACCTTTCTTCCATGTTTGCATTCCTATTTTGCTTAATGATTCAACTCTGTAGTTTCACAATCCTTGCCATTTTCATTTTCATCTTTGTATTATGAAGCTTGCAAAAGTAAAAGATAAGGTAAAACACCGAATAAAACTCTTGTGCTTTCAAAATATTGGAAGAAAAGCTCCAACCTAGAGCTTCATTTCTTTATATTTCTAACATATCATTTGCATCCTATAGCTTCATCTCTTGAAGGAAACTTTACTTCATATTTAGATTACAAGAAAGATAAATTTTTATTTTGTTCAAGTGAGTAATTTCTCTTCTCTGTGGATGTCTATTTCCATTGGATGCACTATCACTGAACTTCACTTGATGGTTGTTTTCTAGTTTTCTCTCTTTATGTTATTTCCTTAAGTCTTAACAATTGTACAAGTTGATTACACAATAATAACTTATAGCCATGTATGATTTTTTTAAAAACATTTTGTGCATACTTTTCATAGCTGTATTACATTACTTAATGCTTGTAGATACTATCATAACTTCATTAAAGCATTTTGTCATTGAATTCTACTATTCCATTTAGCTCTTGTAGATTTCCATTCTACTCATATCCTGTAGTCATTACATTTTATTTATGTCATCTCCTTAGGCATTCTGTAACATCTCACATGCTCTATTTATGCTAAAAAAGGCCAAGGTTGGCATAGATCACAAATACTCTACTTCAAAAGGTTGATAGATCCATTTCTTTTCTATAAATAAGTGGACTTCATGGAGCTCAAAGTCATATTTCTTAAACTAATATCTTGCATCCATTTTCATGATTTCAAAACCTAGAACACCAATCAAGTATGTTTAATGAATCCATTGTTTGCTACAAACAATGACTATGTTCATTTACAATGAACATATGTTATCCTCCTTGATAATTGCCTATTCTCTCACTTTTGACATTGTTCTCTATGTACATGACTATCACACTAGTAGGAAAGATTACTGTATCCTATAGTATATGTTACAAGCTCTGAATTTCATCATTGTAACATTTAACTACTTCCTTGGATTAAACTAATTAATGAATTCATGTAATTTTCTTCATTCACTTATTATTAAATTCACCCTCTCTTTTGATTTTCTTGAGCAATTATATTTCATTTAAGATAGTGGCAAATAACCTCACTATCATTACTGATGTATACTTGATTGAGTAAGTCAGACGAAGATGAATTATCTGATGAGTACCTTTCAATGTCTCTGAAAAGCACAATACAGCAGCACACTGAGCTCAACCCTTGTAGGAGCCATGTTTAACCCACGTGCTAAAATTTGATGAAACAGTAACATTGTTATTCATGTATCTACACATGAAACAAACAGTTAGAAAAATATGTGCATATGATTGATGTGTTTGATGATCCAATTGCTTTCTTTGGACATGTATAGTTTGTATGCTTATTTAATGTACTTGAGGGCCAGTTTATACATTCATGGGTGCATGTACATGTACTTTGAGAGGCCTTCATTGCTTAGAGCACTGCTCTAACATCATTGTAATTGTCAAATTCAGGAACTAGGAACATGAATCTAGGAGGGACACAAAACAACTCAAGGAAAGAGACAAAGCAAGATGACACTGAACCAGTCATCAAGCAATGACTGGCCTCTTCCCCCATATGTGCATTTTGTTTTCTTTATCCATAAATATATAATATGCTATTCATTTTCATTGAACAAGTTAAGTCTCATGGCTTGTATGAGACCAATATGTACTTTTGTATCAATAAAGATTACTTTTCAAAAAGATTTGTGTAAATCTTTTCCATATTGTATGAACTTGTATAAATGAAATAATTTGTTACTATAATCTTGTAATCTTTCTATTTTTTTTGTTTATACAATTAAATGCAATATAGGGAAGATAAATGTGAAATGTACCTCTCTTTTAGTTTGCAAATTTTTTCGCTCAATCAACTTGACCAAGTAACAAAAATGGGTAACAAAAGGGTATATGCAAGATCATCATGGAAAAAAAGGCCCTTAAGTGGCAAAAAATTTAGAAAAATCAGAGTTAGGAAACTTGACCTAAAATATTGAATAAGATATCTATATTATTTCAAAAATATGTAAGAATAGAATCTGTAGGAAATTGAATGTAGTTTCTAAACTACTAGGTTTGTTTAAAAATATATATATATATTTGGTGAAAATTTGAAATTTCAATGCAATGGTACTTAAATTTCAGGGAAAAAATAAGAAGTAGGTGTTTGTCTGACCACCCTAACCACAATAAAATGATAATATTTTTTTATAATATTTTAGATATAAGTAGAGGACTCCTGCCTCGATGTGATGTATATTTTTTTGTAATTTTTTCCATGTAAATAATTAATTATGAATATTTTATTACAATTTTTTAAAAAATATAAAAACTTGTATGTCTGACCACCTTAACTTGGTCAAAACTTCATGAAATTCAATTTTTAATTTTTTTAATCTTATAGTATACAAAGCATAGAATGTGACGAATGTTTTGGATTCAAAAAATCTGATACTATTTGAAAGCTATAGATATTTTTCAATCAGCCTCACAATTAGGACTTTAGTGGTAATTTGAATAGAAAATGAATAATAATTACTTATTAAATTAAAAGTAAAGAATAATTTATATTGATAGAAAGCTGAGAATATCCTTTAAAAACCCTTTTTGTTTCATCAATTTTGGGTAAAAAAATAGTCATCAGCCACATACCCATCATATTGCCACTTTTTGGCCCATCATGATCCTGCACATACCCAAAACCAACAACTTCTGTAGAAACACCTTCACCAGAGGATAAACCTCCTCTTCTTATCCTCACCAATTTTGCATCGGGATCTTCTTCATCTTCATCTTGATCATCTATAACACTAAGATTCTTCTCCCTTGTCACTTTCTCTTTCCTTCCTCTCTTTGCAGGGGCTACCAAAGGAGTTTCTTTCCTCTTCCTATATCTAGTAGTTGATTCGTAGGAAACATGACCTTTTCCTTTATCAATGGTATTGGATTCAATCTTTGTTGTAGGGGATGCAGAGGATTTTCCATAGGTAGTCCTTCCAAATCTCCTTAGGAAAAATGATTCTACCTCCAACTGTTCTCCCCTAGCCCTTCCACAATTTCCTCATCAGTGAATCCAACATTTGTAAGCCTTTTCTCCACTTCCTTTCTAATTTTAGGCTTCTACTGCTCTAGATGAATCTCCATAAGACTTTTTAGCATATTTCCCAATTTTAGGTTCATTGGGATCCTTTAGATTCTTCAGCAACATTTCCACATAACCTTCAACTTCTTCTTCTATTACCTCATATCCCAAAGGCTGAATCCATATGGTTTGAGATTCTATAGCCTCAATCATACATTCATTAGAGGAAACATGGAATATGATGTCATCTTTATACTTCTCAACAATTTTCTTTGGAATCCTTTCCCTTTCATTCATGTTTCTTTTGAATACAACAAATAATGTTGTTAGAGCATCATCTTGAGTATCTAGATTACCTAGACTATGCATATAATCAAAAATTTGATGTGTCATTGGTCTATATGAGTCCCAATTTACTTCACCATTCTTTCTCAGAAGCCTCTTCATGAAATAAAAGAATATCTATAGACAATTAATGAGCCAAACTTGAAAGCATACTTCCTTTCCTTCATCGACTTCAAGTTCTCAAGTAGTTGTAACTGAATAAGCTCACATAGATCATAATCAACACCATTTACAACCATATCAAAGCCAATATAGAATGTTGTAGTTGAAACACAGTTCTCTCTATTTTTGAAGTATATTTTGTGACTAATCATGATAGTTACATATGTCACAACTGAATTAGAGATGGATTTCATCATTAAGGCTCTCTTGTCATATGCAGCTCCTGTAATTTCCATTACAACTTCACTCTTCATAGTTTTCAACATAGGTATTGTACCTTTATCCCAAAGCCTAGTAACAACCCTAATCGCTTCCTTATTTATTAGGTGCAGCCAGTTAGTCCACAAGAATTTATCATGGATTCTACTTAAGATTGATTTCACAAATTTTTCATCATAGTTGAAGTTCCATCTGTCTAACCTCTTCGCGATCAGGTTTGAGAACTCAAGTTTTATGAAGAAATCATCACCAATAAGCTCATTTTTCCAAATGTCAATCAACTTTGTGTGATTGTATTTCTCAAACTTTACTCGAATATACATCCTTTTATCCTCGCTCAACATAACTCCATGAGGGATTGACAACAATGTGCCCATGGGGTCATCTTCAAAAAAATTCAAGGAATATTTTCTATAAGAGGTTCTTGGCCTCTCCAACACTTTAACAACTACATGGGTTTCCATTCTTCCAATTCTAAATTCAAACAATACAAAACACAACTGCATAGAAGATTAAAATACCTTTTTCTTAACGATGAACTGCAACTAGGGTTTGCATAGCTCGAACTCCAAATTTCCAAGAATGCTCTAAAATATCTTCAACTTGTTCAAACGCATGAATGATCAAAATTCCTCAAACATTTCCTTTATCAAACAACGATCTTCTCTAATTCGCATTAAATATGGCAGATTTCAAAAAGCTACTAAAAAAATTTCTCTTTTACTCAGAAAAACCCTAATTCGCTCCACAAAAGATAATTCCTCCATATTTTCTTCTAGTTCCTTTTCTAAAACCTCTGATTATCCATTCTTCACATTTCATCCTCGTCCCAGCCTATGACACACCATTTATCCAAGGGGTTCTTATAATTTTCTGATAATGCTCCCCCTATGACCTTGCTAGGTCTAGTCTTGTGAGGAACCATTTGTACTAGATGAGGGCACAGGCACATCAATAGTTTTTGGTTCTTCTTTCTTTCTCCAAATCTTATTCTTCTCTTTCTTAATCTCATATTTTTCAACATTGTTCATGGGTTCATTCTTTTCTACACTGACTATTTTGTTGTAGTTATAGTAGACAATATTTCTCTAATTATATTGACTTCCATTGACTCTTGTTCTACACTAGTTAGCTTTATTTACATACTTGCTACAAATATAACAGTAGCCATTAAAGGATTGATTCACTATTCCTCCATCAAACTAATTTATCATCAAGGTTTTGCATTCACTTGCCCTATGTCCAATTCTTTTATATGTAAAACATTGACCAGTAAAAGGACCAGGGAATTGATTCATCCTACTCCTACATTATGTTGCCTTGTGACCAAATTTATTGCATGAAAAACAAGTTCCATTAAAAGAAGGATACCTTTTTGCATTAGGTTGTCTCACCAGAGGTCTCATAGTTGAGTTCCTTGAATTTCCTTCCTGCTTTTCTTGATTCAGAGTCTTCTGATTGTTCACATTCTTGAAACTTTCACCGGTATCATTTCCCATACCACCTTTGTCTTTACTCAATTTTTGTCCTGCAATCAATTCATCAAGCATGTCTGAGCTAGACTTGAAATTGTTCTCACAAATTTTTTCCTTCTCCAGATCCACTTTCAGGTTCACAACTTCTTATTCAAGATTTGTGCAATCTTCAAACTTTATTTATACCAACTTGTTCATACACTCTTCAATTCTTTTCTACTCCTCTAGTTACACTTTCAAATTGATAATATCTTCATTAGCCTTCTTCAACTGATCAGTTACTTCCTTATGCATGTCTTTGAACTTTTTCAATTGCTCCTTTAACTTTTGGACACATTCATTTGCATGTTCAAGATTATCTTTCAAATCTATGTTTTCTCTTTCAACTTTGTCAAGATCCTCAAGAGTAGCCTCAAGATTATCTTTCAAATCTATGTTTTCTCTTTCAACTTTGTCAAGATCCTCAAGAGTAGCCTGGAGCTCTCCTTTATCATTCATTTCTTCCATCTTCAAGATCTCCCTCAAGTTGTTACAATTTTTTAGAGGAACCAAGTTGTAATACCAATTTTTAAATTTCCAAGATACTAAGAGGGGCAGTGAATTAGTATCTTCTTAATTTTTTTGATCAGATACCATCCAATTATTCCAATGCATACAATATCAAAGATAAGTGAAAGCATTAACAGAACATGAAATCATAGAATACATGAACACCAGGATTTTTACTTGGAAAACCCAAAATGGGAAAAACCACAGTGAGTGTTAGCTCACAA
This sequence comes from Sequoia sempervirens, assembly GCA_007258455.2. Taxonomy (NCBI): domain Eukaryota; kingdom Viridiplantae; phylum Streptophyta; class Pinopsida; order Cupressales; family Cupressaceae; genus Sequoia; species Sequoia sempervirens. Next base: position 6,832,246 of record VDFB02128519.1, on the reverse strand, counting down.
TATAGTATAATCAGTTATAATATATTACAAAATGGGTGGCTCAGTGTCAGGACTCACTGTCCAGAACAAGGCTCACTACCTACAGAATTACAATGAAAAAATGGCTTAGAGCTATAAAATGAACTGATAAGGTACACCTAGAGAGTGCAAATTCAATTCCAATGAGGCTTAGTAAACTGACTTGACACACTTCATCATATTCGCTCTTCTTCACACTTGCATTCACAACATGACCAGTACATCACTAATCTTCAAAAAACTATCCAATATATATATCTGATCTCTCCGCAAGCATCAATTAGGTTGGCCTAATTAGATGCACTTCTCATCCACCAAAAATACCAACTATTGACTTCAAGATTTCACAAAAACTTCTCAAAAATTAATTCACGCATCCAACATGCTACATCAAGTTGGTATGGACTTAAGATAGGTCACACATATATCCACATAACAAAAATTAATTCACCATTACACAATACATCCATTATGTCGGCCAAGGATAGACCTAATAACATAATTGCAAATACCAGTGTAACGACGATACACCATACAAGCATATAGATACATGAGATCTTGAATGTACATGCTCCTGCCATCTACAAACCATTTCTCAAAAATTGCAAGCAACGGTAATCGCCAACAAACAAATGCAAACCAAAATACTAGAGGATGTCAAGCAAAATACCAATTCAGATACCAAACTAGAATATCGGAACAACTTCAGACTTGATCTTACAATTTCAACTCGTACATCATGGTGACATCAATGAGAACACAAAATAACAAAATTATATGTTCTTCATTTTTCCAACAATGTTAAGGTCATTTCTAGTTGGATCTATGGATAGCTTGAGCTCTTAAGAAAAATAATAAGTTCATTTGTTTCTCTAGAAGCTTATAAATATCTTTGTAGTTCTTTAAGAATGGGGTTAGTTTATGAGGCTTGAGTATGTGCTCTATCCATAAATTTCATCACCTTAAAAAGATAGGGTCCTAGGATTTCTATGAGGAAGAATATGATCAAGGAGAAATATTTTGGTGCTTAACAATACATTTTGGGTTAGATATGATAATTCCCTTAGCTAGTGAGAACTATTTTTTAAAAATATATAAGAATAAGATGTTATTATAGAGAAATCAAATATTCATACCTATGAGGGAGAATTTGATCATAGAGAAGTTGTGGTAGATTAACAAGTTATTTTGGGGTGGATAGGATAGTTTCCTTATCTAGTGAGAATATTTTTTATTGTAAATATATAATAATATAAAGAAATTTTTTCAAGGTTATAAGATTTTTTAGGTGGCTAGGGGACATAGTTAGAATAATATGTTATATCAACCATTACTTGTGCTAGAGAATCCTTAGAAGCATATAAGGATGGATTTTATCTTGGAATTGATAAAAATACAAAGGATAAATAATTCAATAATGATAATAGTGGAAAGTATCTCTAAGATGGTGTACATCATTTTATACAAGAAAATAAATGATGTGATATACATAGCTAGTCTATTTTTAAGGAGTTTGCAAGGTTACATGGTTTACCAATAAGTATAGTTTTAGATAGGGATACAAAACTTGTAGGATACTTTTGGAAGTCCTTATGGAAAAGGATGAAATGAAAATAAAATTCAACTTAGAATTTCATTCAATGACTGATAGAAAAATTGAAGTTGTAAATAAGAGTGTAAGAAATCTATCAGATTATGTTATCCCTAATTCTAATTAGCTCAATTTTAAAACTTTTGCATCAAATTCATTATTAGGTTAGCTTAACATGCTTATTTTACAAGTTCTTCTAGTTTAGCAAATGTGTGCATAATCGAAGTCATCATCTCAAAGCCTTATCTTGAGTTAGTTGAGTTGTGTCCCCCATCATAATTCATCAAATCCATCTCAAAGAATCTCCAACACTATGTCTAGTTCTAGACCAAAAATTTATTATGATTGTTTCAATTGTACCTGAAATTGACCATGTGGATTGGTGAAAATCACGAAAACAATGAAATTTCAAAAACCATAAAGTTTAATGAAAAATCATTTTATAGGAATCATCTTGATGGTGTCATGCCAAATGTGCCTTGTTTCTAGACCAACCCACCTCTTGGTTTCCAAGATATTAGTTTCATTTTTTGTTGATCAAATTATATAAACTATTAAATTCAAAGTTTTATTCAATCAAAATGAAATTATATTTCTGATTTTGATTGCAATGCTGCTTTCAGCAATATAGCAAAATTTTGTGATAAAATATTGATCGAGGAAAAAATTAGGTATTAATCTTCATTTGAAAGATTGACAAATTTATCAGATAAATTCATAAGCATTGTGTATTGTACTCCCAAGTGCCGACGCAAAATTATTAACTTCCTTCGAATAGCCAAAGTAAGTTATCAGCTCCGTCTTAAAAGTCGAATCTTAGTTTTATCGACATCTTCGACCAAGTTGGTAACTCGATGCAAATTACCGAACGAAGGCCAATTCACTTTCATCAGCAACTCTATGCAACCTAATAACTACTCACAAAAAGGGCACAATGCGTACTACTAAGGATGGCATCTCATAGAATGTGGCAATTCGCAGGATATTCACAAAATAGATGTGTTATGCCTCATATTTTAGGGAGGTTGAGAACTCATGCTTTCATACCGAAGTTGGATATGCTTTTTTTTTTCCGACTCACACCAAATAACAAATTAACAATCAAATGCAAGATGTCGATCAGCGGTTTTAACCGATTTTCCAAGTTCATTTCATTCACAGAAAATGGGTTAACCACTCACCTTCAAATGTTGAATCACAAAATCAACTGAAGTTTATCAGTATTTTCTATCAAACCATAAGTTGTCGGTTGCAACGAAAACGCTGATGAATGAAAACGCCAAACTCTTGCATTGAAAGGATAAATCAAAACGGTTATAACTGTTTTCTAGAATCATTCGCAACCTACGTAGACGTCTCAAAGAAATGTGATTGCATGGGATACAATGTGCATAGATATTCATTTAGATTGATTTGTTAAAAATGCTTTCGTAGCTTTCAAGAAAATGCAAGCCGCAAGAGTAATGTCCAACGCCTTCCCATCTGCGCCAAGTTGCAGACTCGTGTAGATATGTATACAGAAGATAAAAGCATAAACATTGTAGATATATATGCAAAGAGTAGAATCACAGAGAGGCCGACCAACTGTTTGACAGAATGCCTTCAAGAAGATGTCATCCCATTGCAAGCTTCGAAGAAATCTGGTCTTAGCCAATGCTTTGCTACACAGGTATCCAAAACGTGGGAAGATTGACAAAACACTTGAATTATTTGAGAAGACACCATAAAGAGAGCAGGCCTGAGAGGTTGGCGTTATAATTTTTGGAAAATTGTATGGACATCCATCGTAGCATAGTATATGGAGTAATAACATTTGATCTTGTCGTTATGATTGCCCTGGCAAACTCGCTCGCAAAGGTGGAAGCATGGACAAGGTACCTGAACCATTTAACATATACCTCAAAGAGAATGTGGTCTCATAGATTACCATAATCACAGTATATGTACAAAATGGATGTGTTGAAAAGACTTGGGAATACTTCAGGTGAATGCTCTTGGTAAGTGTAACACCAAATCCCACAATCTTTGAAAACATCCTCCCGATTTGTGCCAAAACGGGAACATTGAAACGAATTGGAACTGATTTTGTTTGATTTTGATCAACCATGGGGAAAGAAGAAAAGGGTTGCATTGTTCTTGGAACCAAAACTTATATAGTGCTTTACTGATCTGTAATTGCAGTCTACATGATAAACGATATAATGAGCATGGTCACGCAAATATTCTCTGGGCATCTGGAGAACTTGAAGCTTGCTACTGCTTCTCTTAGGAAAAGTAGGATTCGAAATTTTGCTTATGGACTCATGTTGGGCATGAATAGCACAATAGAAACACTATATGGGCAACAATTGAGAGAAAAAAGAAAAAAATGAAATGTTAGGAATATACCTGCAGAGATCTACAATACTTTTGATGGCAACCTCTATTCCTGTCACAATAATCTACATATTTTCCAAGTGAAATATGTTACTCCTGGGTGAATCTAAAAAAATAGCAATAACGGCATCGCTATTCATCTATGGTCTAATCCCACAAATTTACATCTATGCTGCTAATTTTCCCATCCAAAAGTTTAGGCAGGCACATAGCATTGTGGCGCCCAATACTTACATTTCCTTGGTTTCAATCTTTATCGACCTATTTATGAGTTGGTTGGTGATTTACAAGCTAGGGGAAGTGGACATTTTGAGATATTTGAGCATCATATACTGGTCATTAACACTCATCAGCTTCATTCAAAGTATATCTTGATTGTTATCAAAGCAGATGATCACGGAGGAAGAACATTTTCTCTCGGTATGTGAATATGGGGTAAGATGGTGGCAAGCAATTCTAATAGTTTCCTTCGAATTATAGTTTGACCCATTTTGGTAAATGAAATAATCTAAGAAATCTTAACTACAAGAAAAAAGTGTTGGGTAAACTTTTTCCAAGTATCTTTCTGTTATCAACAACAATAAGAATCTGCAACAGAATAGAATAAATAGAGCACACAAGAATAGTAAGAATAGAGGATACAGAGGATAAAAAAATACAAAGGGACCACATGCATACACCCAAAAAACTATATTCTTATATTAAAAACTCTAGATATATACATGTTTTCATGCTTCCACACACTTCTAACATAATTGATAGGCAGATGAAGTAGTTGACAAAATCGTTCTAGATCATACATACAATAGATGCTAGAAAACTCTAGACGATGGGTAGACAAAGGAGTAAATGTTGTGTTGTTGAAGAAGTTTCCAATCAAATCAGAGAGCAAGTTGGACGGCTCTAGAAGCCACTTCATTTGCTTCACATGTCATGTGTATAACATTCTCCCACTTGAAGCTAATGAAGTCATCAAATCACCCCCAAACCTACCAAGTCTCTACATAGCTCATGCTTTACTCTTGGCAAAATTTTAGTAAGCATATCAGCAGGGTTCTTATCTGTATAGATCTTTTCCAATTTGAAATGTCCTTCCTCTAATGCCTGTTGAATCCAATGGTACCTTAGATCAATGTGCTTGGTCTTTGAGTGATATGTTGGGTTTTTTGCTAAATGGATGGTGCACTCTGACTATCACAATACAGCGTGTATTTATCATGTTTTATTCCTAGATCTCCTAGGAATCACTATATCCACAACATCTCTTTGCAAGCTTATGTTGCAGCTATGTATTTTACCTCTATTGTTGAAAGAGCTACTACTTTTTGTAGTCAAGACACCCAAAATACTCCAGTAGGTCTCCAAAGGTATATAGATAACCATTGGTGGACTTTCTAGTGCCCACATCTCCAACCATATCTACATCTGTATAACCTTTAAGCACAACATCATTATTACCAAAACATAAACAATGATGGCTAGTACCCTTAAGATACCTCAAAATCCACTTCACTACTTGCCAACAATGTTTGCTTGGATTTGCAAGGAACCTGCTCACTACTCCCATTGAATGTGCAATATCTAGTCGAGTACATACCGTGGCGTGCATCAGGCTGCCAATTGCTAAAGCATAAGTAATTTTACTCATTTCCTCCTTCTCCTCATCATCACAAGGGCACAAATCAGCACTCAATTTAAAGTGGGATGCAAGAGATGTATCAACTGGCTAGGCATCCATCATATTTAACCTATCAAGAAACTTTTCAATATATTTTTCTTGTGACAGCCATATTTTCTTCCTCTTTATGTCACGTATGATCTTCATGCCCATTATTTATTGTGCTAGACCCAAATTTTTCATTGCAAATTGTTTACCCAAATCCTTCTTCAACTGATTAATCATATTTTTATCATGTCCAATAAGTAACATTTCAACTACATACAACAATAATATAATGTACATATCTTGGTCATACCTCTTAATATAGACACAATGATCAACTTCTAGCCTTTAAAAACCATGTTCCAACATGAATGTATTAAATTTCTTATACCACTAGCGAGGTGCCTGTTAAAGACTCTTCTTCAATCTATAGAATAAATTTTCTTTACCTTTTATTTTGAATCCTTCTGACTACTCCATATAAATCTCCTCTTCCAATTCTCCATGAAGGAAGGTTGTCTTTACATCTAATTGTTCACACTCCAAGTCTAAAGTAGTAGCAAGATCAAGAATAATTCTAATTGATGATATCTTTACAACAGGTGAGAATATTTAAGTAAAGACTATACCTTTCTTTTCAACAAATCTTTTCACCACTAGCCTTGCCTTGTATCTTTCCATTTTCCCTTCTCCCTCATGCTTGATCTTGTACACCCATTTGTTTTGTAGGGCTTTTCTTCCTTTTGGAAGCTTTACCAACTACCAAGTTTCATTTTCCAACAAATACTCCATTTCTTCCTCCATCATTTTCTTCCATTCTTTGTTGTTCTTAACTTCACAAGCTTCCTAAAAACAATCAGGTTCACCTTCATCTGTTAATGAGATATCATTTGAGGGAGGATACCTTTGTGAAGGCTTGTGAGGCCTAGTAGGCCTGTAGGTCAATTGTGGTGGTGTATTTTCAGGTTGGAGTTCTTGTAATGGTTGTTGTATAATTTCCTTTTGTTGTTGTTCATCGTATTCAATATGTTGTTCAAATTCTCTTGAGCATGCTGCCCATTTTCTTGCAATGGTGGAATTGTGAATGGTGATCCTAGACCTACACAAACACAAAGAAAAAACACATAATTAGCCCAAAATGCAAGTTAGAAACAACATTCCCCATGAAATTCATTTGAAACATAAAAACAAGAAATAATATGAACAACACAATAAAAAAGCTATTAAATCCTATTTAAATGATCAAACTCTCAATCCCATGGGGAAATTGGCACCATTTTGATGTGGAAAATGGCCCTTTCCCAATTCCTTGCAAGCTTGAATGATGATTGAAGAAGATAGATGCTCCTTGATGAGATTTGACCATAACCTAGCTATGAAACTTGATGAAAACTATGAAAATGGATGAACAAATTCAAAATCTCAAGATAATGACTTTGCATAAAGTTATGGATCCAAAATCCAAATGAGAGCCTCTTATTTATAGATGAGAGAGATGGAGGATGAAGCAAAATGGATGAATGTGGGACAAAAGACCAACCAATAGCATAAAGCCATTTGTCAACATGTGAGTGGACAAAGGTGGAGCACATTTTGGTCATTGTGCAATTAAATGCAATTAGGTAGAATTTCAAAATTCATGAAATGACAAGTTGGAGGGAGAAGAAAATGAAGTTAATGCCACTTAGCTCAAGGCAAAGGACATGTAAGAAACTTAAATGCCTTGTTGGATGTACACACCCTTTTGGAGGGATTTTTGAATTTGAAGAATATTCTCTTTTGATTCCTTTTTGAAAGTAAATAGAGATTTAATAAATCAATTAAAATGATTTTCATGAGAAAGTTGCAAAAGCTAGAAGATTTGATGGATTAAGAATATCATTAATCGGGATTTGATTAATTAAGATAGAATTTAGTTGATTTGACACTTTGATTTAGATTTTAGGATTTAAATAAATCAAGAATGGGAAGAAAATGATTTAAACCTAATTAAATAAGAGTTTGATTTATTTAATTAAAGAGGGTGGTGTTAGTTTTAAATCAAATAAAGATAAATTTATTTAATTTAAATGAAATGACCTTAGAGATTAATTAAATAAAATTGATTTATTTAATTAAAGAGATGGAATGTGATGAATTTAATCAAATAAAGATTATTTAATTAAATGATTAGCAAAGGAGGTGATTCAAGATGAACTGGTGTTAGTAAAATCAGGATCAGGTGTATAAGATCAATTAGTATATTTTTCGTGTCTACATTTTTCCCCTCTTTGAAGCATTGCACCTATTGTGTTGGTTCAAAGAATAAACTGTCGAGATCAAAATTCAATTTTTATTTTTTTTTTCATATGCCCCACTGCTACATCAGTGAAAGAATTATGTTGGTATGCTACCCCCTTGAGAGATCAAATGAAAATTTGGATTTTTGGGTGATCTCGTGAAAGAAGAGGACAAGGTGCTCGACGGGTCCATAAAGGGTCCAAGATGCCAAAAACATGCCAAAACACGAAAAAATGATGCAAAACGACCCTCGATTGGGCGAAAATAAGATCTGGGATCCAAAACCCTACTTGGATGGCTAAACAAGGTAAAAAAACCTTAACTTTTAATCTTAAATAGGCCTCGAGAGGCCACTTCCAATTCATTTGCACATTCAGCCTTTTAGAGATTCTTCCTTTTGAGTTCAGACAACTATTTGAGATGGTGCAACATGTGCTTCCATGACATATTTCAGAGCGAGTGTGAATGTACCAGCGACTCCCAGGCATAGGACCACTGGTATGTGACCCTTACCTTACTCATCCTTTCATTCTTTTGTGTGCATTAATTAGGGTCAAAAGTCAAATTGAGTCAAGTGACACTATTTGGCATTGTTGAAAGTGTTAAATCAGCACCGTGTGGCCTTAAAGTGCACCGCTATTGAGTCTGGCGATGCGGTGTCATAGTTTAGCAATTAGGGTTTAGGATTCAAAGTGCGCCGCATATGAAAATAGTGTTGTGGCAGTCTAGTTTGCAACTTAGGTTTTGGGGTCAAAATGGAACATGATCAAAGTGCACCACGACAAAAAAGTTTGGAACTTTGAGGTCTTTAGTTGCATAGTTTGGAACTTTCAAACAGCAACGCCATTGCAAACAGCGATGCATTTTCTGTTTTGGTCACAAAAACCTCGAATGGGATCCTATTTTTTATGAAACTTGACACTGTGACTTTACTAATGTAGGAGGACATGGAGCCCGTTCATTCACGTGAGCACAGGTCTTTGATACTAAACAGGCTGATTGGATTACATGAGCTGCTCCAAGAGCACCTAGGAGTGATTGGGCTCTAGTACGTTGCATATGCTCGAGCCATCTGAATACACCTAGGGATGATGACAACACTAGCAAAGAGATGGAATAGTGAGATGTCCTCATTTCACTTCCCTATAGGTGAGGCAATAGTTACTCTAGAGGATGTGTGGTGCATTCTTCATTTGTCGATCCATGGAGAGCAGGTGATCTATGATGTGGATGCCTAGATAGATGCTTGATGTGAGGTCATGGGCCTAAATGAGATCATTTTTGTTGAGGGACAAATTGAGTTAGAGTGATATAGGACCTCGATGTCGCACTTCTGATTGATAGTAGCAGTTATTATCTCAGGCCTTGTGGCACCAGATCGGCATGGGTGATACTTCAGTCTAGGATGGGGTCTTGCCTAGGAGCGGATGCTTCGACGAAGAGAGTGCTTTGCATGGGACCAGTGATGTTGGCCTACCTCTACCATGACTTGCACGAGTTTCCATATTATGATAGCAAGGCTATCGGAGCAGGAGTCACTCTATTGCACATCTGGGCCTAGGAGCACATTGCAGTGCTTTGCCCATGAGTCACACTGTTGATATGGAGCCAGATGACGCATCCATCTAGAGATATAGGCGGGGTTGAATTTTACTCATACAAGAGCAACCAGTATCCGTCACTAGAGGGGGTCATTGATGAGATGACTGTATTCACTTGAAGGCCTTGGCTAGGTATGACGACATTCAACAACTCTTCTTCATGAAGCAGGACCATCTTATGCAAGGTAGAGAGCACACCATGATAGAGTGTTACTTGCCTAATCGAGTGGCTAGACAGTTCAATGAGGCATAGGACAAACTCGATGACTAGTACATGGCCATATTTGTGCGTACTACGAGGGAGACTACATGGGGTCGGACAATCCTAGAAGAGGAGGTAGTGGACAGCTTCAGGCAACTGGTGGCCAGGCCATGGCCATATGATCAGGGGCCAGCAGACCCAGGAACCACATAGGCATATCATGATTGGTTTCATCCACCGGTTAGATTGACAGTTCCTGGCACATTGTTACCATGATGGAGACCCCGAGGCCGGTCAGCAAGGTTGGGGCGGGGGCGAGGAGGTAGAGGAGGAAGTGGACCACCTCCTCCTCTGCCTCCTCGCCCCTTCCCCCACCTTGCTAACATCCTGACCAATGGGGATAGAGAGACTAGGTGCACGAAGACCCATAGAGAGATGGAGATAGGCAGCCAAGAGATGGGGACAAGCAACAAAGAGAGGGGGACCCACAGAGAGATGCCCCGAGGGACCATCAACAATAGCCCCTACCACTGCCACCACCTTAGCCAAACTAGAGAGATGCTCACATTCAGCAATTACATGCACAAGTTGCCACATTAACGGCCAAGCAAGATTAGGTCCGCATAGAGCAGGATCATTTTGTACAGTAGAGACAGGCCATTGAGCTTTAGTTGGCACAGGAGATTGGGATACACTAGTAGCTAGAGGCTATGCGGGGCAAGATAGTCCCCACAAGGATGTATTAGGACACAATCAGAGAGGCTCAGTACTATAGAGTTCATTATCATCAGATAGTGCCTCAAGCAGCCGGGGCACCAGACTACTCTCAGCAGAAAGAGCTGAGGCAAGATCCTTCGGGTGAGGGGAGTAGCCATCAGGGCTAGCCTCACATTTTTTATCAGAGACAACATTCTTTTTGAGGTCCACGAGCTCCATTTTTTGATAGCCCTGTGGGCATTTGTATTATATTGATTGATACACACACATTTGATCTCGATTCTTTCTACCATGACAGCTGCAATTTATTTTGATTATATATGATATGAGATGATTCGATCGGATATGATGATGTGTTTTATTCTATTTATGCATGATGGATGGATGCATTTAATTTTCTATATGCAATGTTCTATATGTGATGTGATGACTCTATCTTATTTAATGCATGTATGATTCTATATTATGTGATGTTATGATGTGATGCAACGATTATGCAGATGTTCATGGATGTATTTCTCTTTTAGTATCTTTTCTATGCACTTTTCATGATGATGATGTATGGATGATATGGATGCACATGTTATGATACACAAATGGTTTAAAATGCTTAGACTAATAGATCTATATTATGCACCTAATGGATGATGATGATAAAATGTATGAGACGCAATGACATATTCCTCTTCTTCTTTCAGTATCTTTTCCATGTATGATATGATAATGCATGTTTGGATGACATGATGATTTTCCTGATATGATGTAATAATGCAAATGAATGATATGATGATGTAAATGATACAATGATGTATATGTGATAATGCAATGGATGTTTTGATGATGCATATGATATGATTTAATATTGCCTATGATGATGCTTTTATGTCTATGCAATGTATGGTTTATGAGATGGTTAGAATAACCAATTTATATTATGGAATAATGGAATGCAATGCATGTGAGATGATCAATGTTTCCTACATGATATGATATGCTATGCAGTATGCTGACGATATGTGGATGCAGGATGGATGAATTATGTGATAATTTTGATTAACTGCCATGGTACCATGTTAGCAAAGAGAGAAAGAAGAAGAAATAAGAGAATCCAACAAGCCTATTTTATTAGAGATGATGATGATGCTTTGCTTACTAGGAATTCAGACTTTAAAAGGGATATTTACTTTATGTTTGATAACACATATAGGTGCGATGCATCAAGGTATAAAGAACTAGGATGGCGTTGCACCTAGTGTGATGGACTTTGACTCGACAATTAGATAGGAGAACTCGTGTTCACACCTAACATGCAAATCCTTATTTAAAATGTAGTTTAGATATTCCAAACATCTTAGACCAAAACATAGAAAGGCGAGCCTTCCTATGTAGTCAAAAGACACCTAAAGCATCCTTCCTATGTACCCAAACAAAGCACACATGACCATGGTTATATTACAAGAATATCCAACAAGCATAGCAGGTAAAAAGATAATGATCATTGGTCCATTCCCTTTCTCTTTAAATCCTTTTGGACATCATCGAGAGGTCATTGGAATGAGTGCAATAAGATAAGCCAAAAGACAAAGATAAAGTAAACAAACAAGCTAATGCTCTTCATACTGCTAGCCAAGACTAAACTACGGTGATGCCTAATGTTGATGTCCATTGTAGGAAGGATGCATCCTAGGACATGATGTTATCAGATGATTTGGGATTGATTGGGTGATAGGCTATTGATACTAAGAGTTGACCAACATGTTTACTTACTGACCTAGACTTGAGACCCTAACGATTGAGTTTTCACTTTTAACCTGCTAGACTCGTTTCCAACTGTTTCACCCAAGGTTGGGGATGACGATGATTTATTATGAGTGATGTTTATTTCTGGTAAAAGCAAGATGGGGATGGATGAAAATTTTCAAATATTTGGATTTTTTCATGTTTTTGAAATGTTTTGATGTTGTTTTTGGTATTTTCGAGATTTTACAAATGTTTTTGATTTTCAAATTTTCCAATGTGTTGGTTTTTTCTAAGATTTAGACCAAGAGACTAATCTAAAGACCTATCCTAGGGGCCTTAGGGGCTAATCAATAGATTAGCCTTGCCTACGTTATACACGTAGAGACCACGTAGTTCGACTGACATAGACTTGATTATTGATGAGATATAATCAAATGGATTGTCAGTTTATTATGATGGACTCCTAAAGCACTGACCTAAGTGTCTCAAGGGCTAATCAAAGCTCAACCTTGCCTATGTTCAGAGCTCAGAGACCTGTAGTTCGACAAGATGACTCTATTTTTTACTTTTTTTCCTAACTTTTTGACCTGTTTTTAGATTTTGAATGTTTTGAATGTTTTTTGGGTTTTCTGATTTTATGAATGTTTTTGGATTTTTTAATTTTATGATTTTTTTTGGATTTTCTAATTTAAGGAATACTTCAAGAATATACACAAATCCGATCCAATGAGAACATACCCCCAGCATGATGCAATAGACTACTCCAATATAGGCAAGATAAACTGACCTTAAGAATGGACCGAGTAGTACGAGGAGGGATCATGATACAAACACAGGACCAAGCTATGATGAGGATATAGATGGGTGATTAATGGAGATATGGAATGTGATGGATGATGGAAGCGTGATGGATGGATGATGCAAAGTGAGCCACAGAGATCTTAATGGATGGAAAGTGCTTATTTACACAAGGCGCTTGTTTGCCAGGTTTTTGCCAAGGTACTTGCCCAAAGCACCACCAAAGTGGTTTTCACTATAGGACTATTTTTCTCTTTACTATTTTTAATCATTTTTCTAATTTTTTTGGATTTTTGTATTTTTTGATTTTTTTTGTATTTTTGGTTTCATACCTTAGAAGGTTTAGGCATAAAACATTTTAAGATGGGAGCTATTAATGGGCTCCTATAGAGGCTCACCTTCTAGTGTTGATAACTGATATGCCCTTGACTTGTAGCTCATTGTAATGAAGAAGGGTCCCAACCAATTGGGTTCAAACTTGGCCTTGCTATTTGGGTTTGGAACATTTTTCTAATTTTCCTTCAACACAATCTCCCCAACTTGGAAGGTCTAACTCTTGATCTTCTTGTTATAAATCTACTTAAGTCAATTTTGGTAGGATTATAAATGGTTAAAGCCATCCATATGTCGCTCATCTAGTAGTTCCAGCTCATTTAGTTGTGATACTCAATATTCTTCATCTATGATGAGATTCTGCAATGATATTCTCAATGACGGGAGCTTGATCTCAATGGGTAATATGGCTTTTGATTCGTAGACTAGGGAGAAAGGGGTGGCACCTGTTGGTGTGCAGATACTTATTCAGTAGGCCCATAGGGCGGGATTCAATTGGAGGTGTCAATCACAACCAGCTTCATTGACCATTTTTTGAAGATTTTTAAGATGGTCTTATTTGTAGCCTCAGCTTGGTTGTTTCCTTGGGGATAGTACGGAGTGGAAAAGCTATGTTGGATATTAAACTTGTGGAATAGGTCGCAAACATCCCAATTCTTGAAAGGTGTCTCAATATCTGAGATAATGGATTGAGGGACACCATAGCGAAAAATTAAGTAGTTCGGGATGAACTTTGATATCTGATTTCCTATGATATAAGTCATGGGAATAGCTTCTACCCACTTGGTAAAGTACTCAATAGCAATGATGATGAATTTATGTCCACTGGATGAGGTGGGGACGATTTTTCCAATGAAATCGAGCCCCCACTGTGAAAAGGGCCAAGGTGTAACAATTGGGTGGAGCTCTTGAGTTGGTGCATGAATGAGATCACCATGTTGTTGACATTGTAGACACCTTCGAACGTATTCATGTGCTTCTCTCTCCATTGTAGGCCAATAGTACCCTATCCTCAACAGTTTCTTGGCCAAGGTCATACCGCTCGAATGTGAACCAAAAATGCCATTATGTACCTTAGTTAAGGTAGTCAAGGCTTTCTCAACGTTTAGGCATCGTAAAAGGGTTCCTTCAATGCTTCTATGGTATAGGATATCTCCTAGGATGACAAAACGGGATGACTTCTTAACAAAGGCTCTTTTGAGGTTAGGGGTTATGTCGATGGGGAGGACTCCTATTCTTAGGTAAGTGTATATATCATGGTACTAGGGATCACTAGGACAAACGATTTCGCACAAAAATTTGGACTTTGGTACCTCGAATGTAGGCATGAGAAGTTGTTCAGCTACGAAGAATTCTTGTTTTGGGACATTGCATGGGACCACTAGGAGTGATCTGATTGTAGCCATTGCATCTTCCATTTTGTTGTTTGCTCTTAGTAGCTGGGTATGTGCAGGATCATCATGGAAAAAACAAGCCCTTAAGTGGCAAAAAATTTAGAAAAATTAGTGTTAGGCAACTTGACGTAAAAATTTGAATAAGTTATCTATATTATTTCAAAAATATGTAAGAATAGAATCTATAGAAAATTGAATGTAGTTTCTAAACTACTAGGTTTATTTAAAAATAAATAAAATCTATATGGTGAAAATTTGAAATTTCAATGCAGAGTACTTAAATTTCAGGGAAAAAATAAGAAGTAGGTGTCTGTTTGACCACCGTAACCATAATAAAATGATAATATTTTTTTATAATATTTTATATATAAGTAGAGGACTCATGTCTGGATGTGATGCATATTTTTTTGTAATTTTTTTCAAGTAAATAATTAATTATGGATTTTTTATTACAACTTTTAAAAAATATAAAAACTGGTATGTCTAACCACCTTAACTTGGTCAAAACTTCATGAAATTTAATTTTTCTTTTTTTAATCCTATTGTATGTGTAATGCCAAGAAAGTGCACAAGAACAGATTAGAGCAAACATGCAATATAAATCTAGATGCAAATCTAATGCTAAGCAACAAAGAATAAAGGAAAGTAAAAACCGTAAATAAAACTTGAACAATCTCACCAAATTTGTACGTATTTCCATGATTCATCTTGATTTCCCTTCTCCATTTTGCTTGTAGTAGTATAATTGCGCTCATATTTTCAAGAGTTCGTGCAAGTATAACCTAAGATAGTGATTAGCAAAACATCGAAGATTCAAGATTGAGTGCTCTCAAAAGTCATAAGATTTTGTGAGAGAGATTGGAATGAAGAATGACAAATCAATTTATAGAAAATTGATTATTCAAACGACAGGCCAAGATCGAAAGATCAACGGACGGTTGAGATTGATTGATTAGACATGCATTCTGATAACTTTCAGTAATGACATGAGTGATACAAACTAGAAATAGAATTAAAGATTAAATAATGATTTAATCTTCGAGTTTGGTATTCAAAAATAGAAGAATTATCTTTGCATGACAAAGATAAAGACTGATTAAAGCAACTCTTGTTCGAATACATGCACAAGGTTTAATTAATTAAATAAGAATATTTAATTAATCTGCATGTACACGCAAATGAGTTAGAACTGGACGATTGAATGATTTGACGAAGAGATTACTCGACAACGCCACTCAGACATTAAAGCAAGAGTTAACTGAATTTAAAATAGATTTCAAGTCGAGTCAAAGTGAATACTTAGATAACTCACACAATTTATCTAAATATAGAGGAATGCATTAAAATAGAATTAATGAATTCAATAATTCACTTAATTCAAGATTTGATATTTGAAGAATAATTAAATAAATAAGATTTATTTAATTAAGTGATGAAGGATTTAAATGAATAATTAAATAAATAAAGAATTTATTTAATTAAGTGATCTATGATTTAAATCAATAATTAAATAAATAAAGAATTTATTTAATTATAGTTGAAATATGATAAAGAGTAAATTAAATAAGAATTTATTTAATTTGACAAGAAGGATAAGGTTAATTAATAACATAATTAAATAAAAAGCGTTTATTTAATTAATCAGATAGAATAAAGAAAAATGTGAATTAATTAAATAATTAAGATTATTTAATTAATAGAAGAATTACCAGAAGATGAATTAATTAAATAATTAAGATTATTTAATCATGACCATAAAGAATAGGAATTATGGAGAATACGGAAGTCGCAGGCTTAAACCAAATTTCAGTGTCTACATTTGCCCCTCTTTGATACAATGTCATTTGGTGTTGTGTCAAAGAAAATCGATAAAAATATGCCCCAGTAATGGCCCAGTGTAAAATAGGTGAAGGTATGCCCCCTCAGGAAAATTGGCAAATTGTTAAAAAGTTCAAAATGTTAGAATCCAAGATCACCTGCATGCAAGATGGATACCTGTCACATGCAAAAGATATGAAGAACCAAAAAGATGCTTTGTAAACCTCTAAGTAAAAATGCATTAAGAGAATCAATTATTACAAAGTGATCAATCCTTATGAAGGAGATCAAGAAACCCTAAAAGGGAAACCCTAAAATGAAACCCTAGTGTGCACACTTAATAATTAATCAATTAAGTAATTATTAATGTGCCTAAGTTTAGCTTAAGTAATAAAGAGAAATAAGTGACTTAATTAATTAATCAATGTGATGTAATTAATTAAGCATAATAACTTATTACTCTAACACCCCCTTAAGATGAACTTAGGAAGAAGCTAAAACACTAGAATAAGATGCATGAAAGAAAAGATGGGTCCTAGCAATGAGGCCTGATCAGGTACCCATTTACAAATGCAATAAGGAGTAAGAGAAGGAAAAACCCAGTGGGATAAAACCCCCCTTACAATGAGATAACATGCTACAAAGAAGCACTGGAAGAACTCTTTAGAGTAACACTGGAACTTGATATAGGCAAGCAAGGAAATATTCTTCTGTATACTACTGAAACTGGATGAGAGTCACTGATTGACTCAAGGAATCATGATAAAGCAACAAAAGACCCAATGCCACGGAACACTCGAAAAATCTAAACTAGAACAACCCTGGAATCTATGAAGCAACAAGCAATTATTGAATGATGTATTACTAAAAATGAAGTGCAAAGATGCAAGATGCACTCTCCCAACTACCAAAACATCCAAGTAATCGCCAAACAACCCATCGGGCCAAATCTAGAATAATTGATAAACTTAGGATAGATACAGAAAAATTGCATGGACAACAACATAGAGCTCCTTAATACCTTTCCAACGCCGCAAACGAGGCGAAAATTGGACATCGTGGCAAAAAGTTATGAGCTCGAAAGTCCAAAAGCAACATCTGACTTCAAACAAAAATAAATGTAGGAAACCAATAAAATACTATAAAATAAACTAACTACTGGAAAGTTCTCGGAACCAGCTTTCCGGCGATATCTCGTTTGCCCAATTTTGATACCGTATGCCCAAGTTATGGCCAAAAGAAAAAAATAGCTCTTTTAGAAAAAACTAGGGTTAGGAGGGCAAAGAGGGGCCGGCCGTACGGATGACGTCATCATGATGTCATCCTGATGTCAGCAAAACATGAGAAAAAATTTGACGGCCATCTGGCCGTCGGTGCAAAAAATCACCCCCCCTGCAAAAAAATTTCGGCCCTTGGTCCTACATATGACCGCGGGCTGTTGTTGGAAGGGTTTGGTCGGTCTGGGCGCTGGCCCCCGGATCTACATATGACCGGGGCCTAGTAAGAGGAGCCCACGGGGGCCGCTGTGGCTAAGCTGGGGGTGGGTGGAGAATCCAGGCGGCAGTGGCGGGAGTTGCTGAGGGCCGCTGGTGGCGGCTGAGAATATGGACTGTGGCGGCTGTCCGGTGGCCACCTGGTGGCCGCTTGGTGGCCGCTCGGTGGCCGCCGGGTGGTGGATCTTCATTTATACAGAGAGCGCCAGCGTAAATTCTGAAAAACAAATTTTTTTAATTTCTTTTTATTTTCGTGCACCGATCTACGTGTTGGGGAGGCCGTACGGCCCCTCATACAATTTTTTTCTCCTTTGGGACCAATTTCTCAGAAATCGACGAAACAAAGGGCGATCTTAGGGTTTTTGGTCGCTGTGAACACAATGGTGACCTTCGTTTCTGCTCAAAGTGGGCCAAAAAGTAGGCTACCCCTAGATCTTGCAGAAAAGATTCCTGTGGAAACCCTTGCACTTGAAACTCACTAAAAGGCCATATCTTCAAATCATGAACAGGCAGCTGCAGGTCTGGAGCTTTGATACCATGTTAGAAACCCATGATCAGATTTGCAAACCAGAATAACCTTCCACAGAAGAGAAAATCAAAAAGGCATAGAGGTTGCAAAAAGATGTGCAACATTAATTATTCAAGAATTCAATTAATTACAAGATATGATTTGCTTTATAAAAGAAAAGATGCAAACCTAATCTTATCTTGAGCAACAAGATAGCTCGATAAAATAAAGATGAAAGCCTAAAACTTAGGAATTAAATAAACCTAAGTAAACTTATGCAAAGTGTAATTAATAATTAATTACACCAACACTGGCCTCTGGAAGGTTCGGATCTTGTATGCGCGATGGTGAGTGGTCGGAATGAGAGACATCGTCGCTAGGAGTGTAGAGCAAATTCTTAAATTTCTAAGCTAGGTGGGTGAAAATGAATAGATTTTTATCCCTATTCCTATATATACCTAGGGCTTAGGTGGCATTTCTTTCCTACTAGCCACATTAACTTTCAATTTCAATCAACCCGTACCCGTCCCTAATGTTCCCAATCTCAATTCTATCGACTCCACTGCATTTCTGGCTACCCAATGGATTAATTGGGATCATTTCCAAATTTTTCTGTGTTAGAGTAATAAGTTATTATGCTTAATTAATTACATCACATTGATTAATTAATTAAGTCACTTATTTCTCTTTATTACTTAAGCTAAACTTAGGCACATTAATAATTAATTAATTGATTAATTATTAAGTGTGCACATTAGGGTTTCATTTTAGGGTTTCTTGATCTCCTTCATAAGGATTGATCACTTTGTAATAATTGATTCTCTTAATGCATTTTTACTGAGAGGTTTACAGAGCATCTTTTTGGTTCTTCATATCTTTTGCATGTGATAGGTATCCATCTTGCATGCAGGTGATCTTGGATTCTAACATGGTATCAGAGCCTTTATTTGCAGCCCCTTCTCAGATTTTTTGATAAAATCATTGCAGGGTTCATTCGGGATTCCTCGAGGGTATCATTCCTTGAGATCATTCATACAGAGTTTTGGATCAGATTGGGCCTCACCATTGGATTCAGAGTGCTAGAAAAAGTTAGGATTGACTTTTATTTTGCAGATTTTGGCCATCATTTGCCAGATCTGTGAGGGTTTCAGTCTGGGAATTTTTTTGCAAGATCTGCGGGTAGCCAAACTTTTGGAGAAGTTTGGGCACAAACGGAGGTCACCATCATGTTCGTAGCGGCCAAAAACCCTAAGAACGCCTGTCGTTTCATCGATTTTTGAGCAGTTGGTCAAGAAGGAAAAAAAATTTCCCTGGGGGGTCGTACGGCCTCCCCAGCATGCTCCCCGAGGCACGTTTTTCAGAAAAAATAAATAAAAAATATTGTTTTCTGCACTCGCCGCCGGTGCCTCCAATTCAAAAGGCACCCGCCGCCAGGCAGGCACCCATCGGCGGCTCAGCCGAGCGGCGCTGCCAACCTGCCGCCACCGAGCCAGCCCCCGCGGGCCCTCAGCTGCATAGGCCGCGGTCCTATGGGGGACCGAGCGCTATGCGCCTAGCCCCCGGTTGGACCGCCCAGCCCCCTCTGTAGAGCCAGTGGTCCTATGGAGGACCAAGGGCTCGGCCGAAGCCCAGACTATAGCCCCTGGTCGCGCACAGGATCAAGGGCCTATTTTTTTTAGCCCTTGGGCTCCCTGCAGCCCTTATTGGGCATTTTGGAGCACTTTTCACCAAATCGGGCGTATCTTTTGCATACAATCTCTGTTTTTCACAAACAAGATACCATTGGAAAGCTGATTTCGACGCCAATCCAATGGTCTTGGTGCTTTTATCATATTATGCTGCAGATTTATTTTACAGGCATTTGAACTTAGATCTTATGTTTTTCACTCTGGAGGGCATATCTTTTTACTCGGTGCTCCATTTTTCATCATTCTTCTGGCGTTGGAAAGCTGATTCAGTCCTCTACACAGATCTGAGGTCTATTTTAATTTTTTGTTTATGCATTTTCAGTATGCTCTCCTTTTACAATCGTTAGATTATTATAATAAACGAACTATGATAAAGTTCCATTTAGGGGGTTTCATGCATAATAATTTGATTAGAGTGTTGTTTTTCACTTTGATCCCATATTTCATTTTGTTTTGATGGTAACTCATATGGGTTATATGGTCTCTTAGTTTCTTTTGGCCACATTTCTTGTCTTGCTTGACACATGTCGGATTCATTGGTTCACACTTCAGTTGGGAGATTACGTTTCTTGATCCTCATTGGTTTAGATTCTTCTCAATTTGAGGGCCATGTTTTTGTGGTTATTGTTCCAAAGTCTATTTTTGGTACTCCTTCCCATGGAAGAGTTTCAGTCACAGTTTGGCATCGACATCGAGATACATGGTTTCCAGATTATGTCATCATCTCATCTCCTGTTGCTTCACAGATTCCAGGGTTGTTCCAGTTTGTGAGTTTTCTAGTATTTCGTGGCATCAGGTCTGTTGTCACATTATTTTGATTCTAGTTTTGGTTTCAGTTGTAGATAGAAGTATCTTTCCTTTCTTGTTAGATTGTGGTTCCAGTATTACTCCACAGTGTTCTTCCAGTGCTTCTTGCAGTAGTCATCTCATTGTAGGGGGTTTTGTCCCACTGGGTTTTCCTTCTCTACCTCATATTGCATTTGTACTTGGGTACCTAATCAGGCCTTGTTGTTGGGACCCATTCATGCTTTCTTGCATTCATCTTAGTTTTAGGTGCATGCTTTATTTTGCTTCTCCCTAAGTTGCACTTATGGGGGGGTCTTGGTGTAATTAATTATTAATTACACTTTGCATAAGTTTACTTAGGTTTATTTAATTCCTAAGTTTTAGGCTTTCATCTTTATCTTATTGAGCTATCT
The DNA here is from genome assembly GCA_007258455.2 of Sequoia sempervirens. Lineage (NCBI taxonomy): Eukaryota > Viridiplantae > Streptophyta > Pinopsida > Cupressales > Cupressaceae > Sequoia > Sequoia sempervirens. The sequence continues at coordinate 6,810,827 of VDFB02128519.1, read as the reverse complement.
TGTTGCTCAAGATAAGATTAGGTTTGCATCTTTGCTTTTATAAAGAAAATCATATCTTGTAATTAATTGAATTCTTGAATAATTAATGTTGCACATCTTTTTGCAACCTCTGTGCCTTTTTTATTTTCTCTTCTATGGAAGGTTATTCTGGTTTGCAAATCTGATCATGGGTTTCTAACAGTCAGCTGACGTGGACCCCCCGGTATGTACCTCAAAGTTGGCTTTTGAAAATTTTCATTTGCACGTGTTTTGATGCATTTAATGTTAGTTTTAGTTATACGTCATTTTAATAAATCACTGCATTTGTCTGTGGAAAGTCACATTTGTAATTTCACATTAGCCGTTTTGCATAGGTAGTCTACAGTTGAACGCATTTGTATTTTTATACACTGCATTTGACATTTTGCATCGCATTTGCATTTAGAATAGCTGCATGTGTTTATTTTGAAACACATTTGAAAATTTTTCAACACAATGTTCATTTGTCAACGCATATGTATATAGTGTAACGCATGTGATATAATTAGCCGCATTTGAAAAATAACGATGCATATGACTTTATGCACCGCATATGTTAAATAGTGACGCATGTGCAAAAGAATGACGCATTTGAATTTTATTTAGTATAGCCAGTTTGCACTAGAATAGATGATTGAGGCTAACATGAGGCATGCATAATGCCATTGCAGGTTGTGCTAGATATGATATATACATTGGAGTTGAGACCGATGACATTTCGATTCAGAGATAGTCTACAACCAGTAGAGCGACGGATCCTATGGCACTTACGTCTACTGCACGTGACAGACATGCCCCAGATTCGAGTGAATCAGGGATTATTGATAGCTTTGTGTGAGCGGTGGCACTTAGAGACATCATCCTTCCACCTACTGACTGGAGAGGCAACCGTTACCTTAGAGGACATCTATAGGATCCTCAGACTTCCCATTAGAGGCACATGGGTGACATATGATACCCAGAGGGGTGCAGCCAAGATGTGCAGATACTACCCACATGCGGACATCAGGCAGTTAGGGTTTGATGACTATGAGATTAGATGGCATGTGTTGGATCAGAGGTATAGGCAGTTGGACTGTCTATTGGCTATATTGATAGGCGGCATAGTACTTCCTGACTGCCGAGGTCATGGTTTTCCTGTGGGGTGGGGGGAAATGCTAGTAGGCATGCTAGAGCGTCGAGTGAAATATGCTTGGGGTTCATGTGTGCTCGGGATGTTATATTTTCATTTGCATGATATTGTGATCATGCCTACCAAGAGGCACAATCCATGAGTTGTGGTGCCACGCTCCTGATGGTATGGGCGTGGGAACACATCATGATCTTTCAAGCACTTGTGATGGTTGATCTTCCACATGGAGCTCCTTATGGCTTCCGCTATGTGGGGGCAAACACTCAGCACCACATAGGAGATACTGGTTATTTTAGACATGCCATAGACACTATGGTGCAGTTTACATGGAGACCATACTTGAGCTATAACGAGTGGTCAAATGAGGACCAGCATTTGCCATTTTGCTGACAGACATAGTTCTTAGTTGGGCAGACAGTGTCACATGTCCACATCATAGAGCGTCAGTTGCCAGATCATGTCCTACAGCAATTTGGAGAGGTTCAGGATGTGCCTAGAGGACGGGAAAAGTTTGCGAGATCCTCACGAGAGGTCCCGCTATGGGGTCCAGAGATTCCAGTGGCTATAGCAGAGGCAGACATTGATGCACTACAGGCAGTTCCATGGGGATGGAGGGATGGTCCAGCAGATCCAGGGACCACAGCAGAGTATGATCAGTGGTGGGCAGTACATAGGCTGATCCCCTTGACAGATCCAAAGTGGCCAGCATCAGTAGAGCGGCAAGGGACAGGTCCACAAGGTAGGCGTAGCAGAGGTAGAGGTCGAGGAGGCAGAGGAGGTCATGGTGATGGAGGAGATG